>WHYT01017654.1:8702-35475 GCA_009806455.1 Tetrax tetrax
TGGCCAGGAGCCACATTACTCCTCCCCCTCCTTCTTCACTGACCTTGGTGTTTGCAGCTGTTTCTCTCACAAGAAAAGTTCTTCACAACAGGCTGGCAGAAGCCTCTCAGAATCTCTTCACGTTATTCATCCCATCTCATCTCCTCTCCACCTCTTGCAGCCAGACTGGGCTGAGTTGGGCCCAGTCGGTCGCCTGGCGAGAGGCCAGAGGGTGAGGCCCCGGAGGCCTGCGCCTCCCCCTCTGTGCCTCTGCCCTTGCTCAGCTTTGTCACATCTTCTCTTCTCTTTTTTTTTCTGTTTTCCCCTTCTTAAATATGTTATCACAGAGGCTATCACAGGACATTCTGCTCCCAATCGGCTCAGCCTTGGCCAGCAGTGGGTCTGCCCTAGGCCCGGTTGAGTCCACTGAACAAAGGGGAGCGACTTCTAGCAGTTTCCTACAGAAGCTACCACCTTAGGCCCCCCTCACTAAGCAAAACCACAACATGAACTGACCGTAATGCCCATTCCCTCTTCCCGTGTGCTGCTTGGGGCGGGCAGGGAGGTGGTGGAGATAATGTTAAGCCCAGGTAGAGGGAGGTGTGGGAGGGGAGGTTATCTTGTTCTCTATCTCATTATCTTGGTGTTTTTAGTAATAAATGAATAGTTTTTTCCCCAAGTTGAGTCTGTTTTGCCTGTAACAGTGAGTTTAAGGATTTCTCCCTGTCCTTATCTCGAACCTCGAGCCTTTTTTCTTATATCGTCTCCCCCTATTCTCTTGGAGGGTAGGGGAGTGATAGAGAGACTGCGTAGTCTGGTCCCAATTGGGGCTGAAATACAACACTGATTCATAAACTCCTGATCCTACAGCCTCTCATATGCCAAGATTTACCCTCATGTGACTTTTTTGCTTGCAGTAGAATTATTTTCTGATTGTACAGGACTAATCTTCTCGGTTCTCCTTTTCTATATATGACTTAGAATATGCTGAAGAAACTACTGAATCTACTGAACAAAGAGGAACAACTTCCAGCAGTTTCCTACAGATACTACCACCTCAGGCCCCCCCTCACTAAACAAAACCAGAACAGCTGGTACTACTACCACATACATTGGTATTTGTCAACATCATCAACATTTAAGTTCCTCCTTTTCCAAATCAATCTGGAGCAATGTTTAAATATTTCCTTTTATTGTGATTTAGAATCTAAGCAGTGAGGTTGATCACAAAATCAGTAATCTGATAAGATACTAATACATCATAGTAATTTTTATCAATGTATCATTTCATTTATCAAGATATTGTGGGTATTCTAGAGCTGTAGTCATGATCCAGGTGTCCATTATCAGAGTAACTATTAGGAACAAGTAATAAAAAAGTCATCCTTGTCTAATGTACAGCCTGCCTCTGCTTCAGAATGCTAATTTTATCTGCAGGACATACCTGAAAATCAAAAGTGAATTTAAGTGAGGAATCACTATGAGCATTTACATGCATAAATACAAACTATCAAATCCTGCCAGCTGTGGTGTGGTGAAACTCCCTTTGTCTTCGGTTAGTGTTCAGGATGTAGATAGGCTGGTCCGTAATGGAATAAAAGAGAGTCAATATATTAGCTATGTAAAACTACAGTTTGTTTCTCTGCAATACAGGTTCCCTGCAGGGCTGCCTTCTGCCTTGCAGTACAGTACAATAGCAGCTTTGAGGTCTAGGTTTTTATTTTTAAGCTGTTTTAAGCTGCTCTGTAATTTGGTCCCAGAATATCTAATATAACACCCCATCACTCAAAGCTTAGGTTTTGTAGTTCAGGTAATCAAACACACTATATTTGCTAAGAAGGTCTTCTAAGTCCATGGTGGAAAATCCTTCAGGAACCAAAGACCATTTCAAATCTCATCTTTTTCTGCCAGATACAATTCTCCAACTTCGCCTTTTCTGGCAAAAAAATGCATAATGGTACACACATTTAAAATAAGTAAAAATATACCATTATGCTATGACTGTGATCCCAAAATAATGATACTGTATTTCAACAAATCCCTCAAATTGATGAGTTGCACATCTCTGGAAATAGGGATGGTGTCAGTGTTTTGGCAGAGGAGGAAAGGGCAAGGAACTAGTGCTTTCGTGCCATCTGCCTTCCCCCCGCCCCTTTTTCCTGATTCCTCTGGGAAAACCCTACACAAGCACAGCATGGACGCAGAAGTGGACACATATGCATACCTGCACACTGGAGTCCTTCAATGGGACTTCTGTGGCAAAGCTCAAAGTCAGAGGCTGCAGCTGTGTGTGCAGGCCGGTGCCGGTGGTGAAACCGTGCAGCTTTCTGGTGTCACCAAAAAGGAGTCAAAGATATGAGCATGTGTGCCCCCTCTTCCCCTCACCTCGGAACAGTTGAGTTAATGGTGATCTTGGCCAGATTAAAAAAAAAAAACATTTAAGAAGTCCTTCCAGTGACCTTGTCTCCCCTTGGGAGGAGGCATACCATCACAGTGCAGAGGCAAAAGATCCTGCTGCACATGGGAGTCAGAGATGGCAACAAGGAGACTCTAACACTGCATTGCATTGCAGGTTCGTGGGAGTCAGGGATAGTAACAAGGAGATTCTAACACTGCATTGCAGTGCAGGTTCTAACAGATACAGCCAGTTTACTGCTTAGGGGTATTAGTCTAATCTGACCTCTTGTAGTGCATTGATAACTGAATCTACCTACTTACATGTATTTTCCTGATCTCACTCAAGTCAAGGAAAAATTTCAGAATGGATTCAGCTATGAATTATTTTAAGGGCTTAACAACTGTGATGTTTTGGGTTGTTTTGATTCCTGGTTGAAATAAATGTCCCTTTAAAAACTGTTGATACTGATTTCCTGGCCTTACCATCAATTGGGACAAGCATTTCTGACTGGTGATAGAGCCAGTTCCTGCTCTATTGTCAGCACCTCTTGTCTCTAGAGGGATGCCTGCGTTCCCCATCCACTGCCAGCTTTGAGCTATGGTCAACTGAAATGAAATGGTGCACCATAAGACAACTGTGAGGAATAGTGAGATTCCGATCCGCTCACTTTTATTGCTTGTCTTTGTTCTAAACTAATATTATCTAATAAAAGAATTTGGTGGGGTTTTTTTTTTTGTTTGTTTGTTTTTTTTTTTTAAATCCTTAACCTAGAATTTCTTTTTAGGTCAGGGAGTTCAAGGACGAACCTGAATTCTTTCCAAAGTTGTACGTGACTGCCCTCCAGTGGCTACTTAAGTGCAAGCAGCTGGAACCCAGCAGCGTGAAATACTAGGCTATAAATTTAATATAAGACACACAATAAAAACGGAATTACTAGTGCCAAATGATACTTGAAAAAAAGACACTACATTTTTTAATGAAAATTAAATAGAACCTCTGCATACACAGTGGTTGATGTCATGAATTTGTTTTTAATTACAGTTTTAAATATTTAAGATTTTTCATTACAACTACTTTTGTTTAAAAACTCATTAGATTCGTTTGAATTTAATATAAACATACAGTGTGGCTTTGAGCATTACAGAGATGAAGTGGATGACAGTGTCTGAGGAGTTTCAGTTCTCAAGTCATGTCATGCCAAGGGAAGACTGTCTTTATCTGAAGTTGCTGGGATTTAAGCAAGAATTCAATAAAATGTTATTTCTTTTAAGTTACTGTTCACTTCGATAATAAAACTTACCTTGACAGGAATGCTGAGATTAACAGACATATCAATCTAAGGTCAATTATAATGTCTACATCACCTTAGTAGTCTCATGGAAAAAAAAAAGATGCATCTGCACATACACACACATATTCACCCTGTGGATAAATCTACATGTGTATTATTGTCAATCCAGCCTCTGTGTGAATACTGCTATAAAGCTAAGGTTTTTCTTTATGTTGAAGACATTTGATAAAAAAAATTCAAAATCATATGGAGTAATATTGCTGTAAGGCTTAGTCTCGCACCATCTGAAATAAATACAGTTTTGCTGGTGACTTCAGTAATAGCAGGATAAAGAAGGAGATGTGTTATCATCATGACCAGGCCAGGCTGGATGAGGCTCTGAGCAACCTGATCTAGTCGGGGATGTCCCTGCTCCTTGCAGGGGGGTTGGACTAGATGACCTTTGAAGGCCCCTTCCAACTCTAACCATTCTATGATTCTATGATTCTATGATTTTCGTAGTCATGGTTCTGCTTTCTCCTACATTACTATCGTGCTTGGGAGGAGCACCGTCTAAACATCTGCACACTGCCTTGCTGTTTTCTTGGGCTCTTGTGCCTAGTCTGTTCTAAATCTGTAGGCATTTTTGGGCAGGAACCTTATTTTTATTAAGTAATATTAAAGCAGTTAGCACAAAAAGCCCTTGTCCAGGACTAGAGAAGCTTTTTTAATGCAAGTGATAAATCGTTCCAATAATGCAGGAGAGAAATATTACATTGGTCATAGAATCATGGAATGATTCATGCAATCATTGAATGTTTCCAGGGATGGGGCATCAACCACCTCTGGGCAACCTGTTCCAGTGTTCTACAACCCTCAGTGTAAAAATTTTTTTCCTAATATCCAATCTAAATCTACCTCCCTCTATTTAAAACCATTACCCCTCGTCCTATCACAAAAGGCCCTATTGAACAGCCTCTCTCCATCTTTCTTGTAGGCCCCCTTGAGGTACTGGAAGACCGCTATCAGGTCTCCCTGGAGCCTCCTCTTCTCCAGGCTGAACAGCCCCAACTCTCTCAGCCTGTCCTCATAGGAAAGGTGCTCCAGCCCTCTGATCATCTTCCTGGCCCTCCTCTGGACCCTCTCCAACTGGTCCATGTCCTTCTTATGTTGGGGGCTCCAGAACTGGACACAGTACTCCAGGTGGGATCTCACAAGAGCAGAGTAGAGGGGCAGAATCACCTCCCTCACCTGCAGCCCAGGATGTGGTTAGCTTTCTGGGCCGCAAGGGCGCATTGCCAGCTCAGGATGCGCAGATGGATCTCATCAGGTCCCATGGACTTGTGCACCTTCAAGTTCCTTAGATGATCCCGAACCTGCTCTTCGAGCACAGTGGGCGGTTCTTCGTCCTCGCAGTCCCTGCCTGTGCCTTCCACAGCTTGGGTGGAGAGACAAGAGCCCTTATCAGTGAAGACTGAGGCAAAAAAATCATTGACTACTTCAGCCTTCTCCATGTCCCGGGTAACCACGACACCAGTTTGCTTCCAGAGGGGGCCTACATTCTTTTGTCCCCTACATACCTGTAGAAGCTTTTCTTGTTACTTTTTATATCCCTGGCCAGATTCGATTCCATCAGGGCTTTAGCCTTCCTCACCCGATCCCTGGCCGCTCGCACAGCCTCTCGGTAGTCCTCCCAGGCTACCTGTCCCCGCTTCCACCCTCTATAGGCTTTCCTCTTCACTTTCAGTTGGTCCAGGAGCTCCTTGCTCATCCACACTGGCCTCCTGGCCTTTTTGCCCGACTTGTTCTTCATCAGGATGCACCTCTGCTGAGCTTGGAGGAGATGGTCTTTGAATGTGGACCAACTTTCCTGGGCCCCTCTTCCCTCCAGGGCCCCCACCCATGGCATTTTGCCCATGAGGTTCCTGAAGAGACTGAAGTCTGCCTTCTTGAAATCTAGGGTAGAGAGCTTGCCGTGTAGTTTCCTTGCTGCCCTGTGGATCTTGAACTCCACCGCGTCATGGTCGTTGCAGCCAAGGCTGTCCTTCAGTTTCACATCCCCCACCAGCCCCCCCTGTTGGTGAGCACAAGGTCCAGCATGGCACCCCTCCTTGTTGGATCCTCTATTGCCTGCAGGAGGAAGCTGTCGTCCATGCATTCCAGAAACCTCCTGGACTGCCTGTGCCCTGCCGTGTTGTCTCTCCAACACATGTCGGGGTGGTTGAAGTCTCCCATGAGGACCAGGGCTTGTGACTGCGAGGCTGCTCCTGTCTGGCTATCGAGTGCCTCGTCTGCTCTGTCCTCCTGGCCAGGTGGCCTGTAACAGACCCCCACTGTAACATCCCCTGTCCGTCCCCGTCCTCTGATCTTGACCCATAAGCTCTCTGTCAGCTCCTCCTCCATCTCCAGGTGGAGGAGCTCCATGCACTCCAGCCGGTTGCTGACATAGAGAGCGACACCCTCTCCTCGTCTTTCCCTCCTGTCCTTTCTAAAAAGCCTATACCCCTCCATGTTGACGCTCCAGTCGTAAGAGTCGTCCCACCACGTCTCTGTGATGCCAACAAGGTCGTAGCCCTGCTCGTGTGCATGCATCTCCAGTTCTTCCTGTTTATTGCGTTGGTATAGAGACACTTCAGCTGGGCCCCTGACAAAGCCAAGTTGCTTGGCTGGAGTGACCAGCAAGTTTTTGTATCGCAGTTTAGGTTCATTTGCACTTACCTGCGATCCTTCCCCGACTTCTGGATCCTTGGTGCTGGCACTGGTGCCATGCTGACAGCAGTGGGCTGAACTGTGCTCCCCCTCCACCAGCAACACTAGTTTGAAGCCCTCCAGACAAGTCTGGCAAGTCTTCGACCAAGCACACTCTTCCCCTTCTCGGTTAGGTGCACATCCGCCCCTAGCAGCCCGGGCTTCTCAAAGCACAACCCGTAGTCGAGGTACCCAAAGCCCTGGCTGTAGCACCACTCCCTGAGCCATGAGTTGACTTGCCAGATACGTCTGGCCCTTTCAGGTCCCTGCCCTTCGACCAGGAGGATTGAGAAGAATACCACCTGTGCCCCAGAGTCTTTGACTGTAGAACCCAGGGCCCTGAAATCCCTTTTGATGTTTCTCAGGCTGCTGCCAGCTGTGTCGCTGGCCCCCACATGAAACACCAGTAGCGGATAACAGTCTGTGGGCCGTATGAGGTTTGGTATTCTCTTGGTGACATCCCTTATACGAGCCCCCACGAGACAGCATACCTCCTGAGAGAGTGGATCGGGTCAGCATATGGGTGCCTCCGTACCCCTCAGGAGGGAGCCACCCACTACTACCACACATCTCTTTTTCTTGGTAGCACTGGTTATCATGCCAGCTGGTCGGGCTACCTCGCACGGCTCCAGTGCCTCCCCCGAGGTGCTGGATCTTACTTCTTTGGTCTGCAGAGCAAGAAAGCGGTTCTGCAGGGGCACCTCAGGGTTCTGGGGAACTTTCTTCTTCTTCCTGCTGCATTTTGTCCTTGCGGCTTTCCATTAATTGCCATCTTCTGCCTGCTTGCTTACGTTGTGTGTAGGTGGGGGGGGTGTTGATTGGTTGACTGGACGCTGTGGTTCTGGTGCAGACTGTGCCTGGAACCAGGCATCCAGCTCCCTCTCAGCCTCCCTGATGTCCCACAGCCTCCTGACCGCCTCCTGCAGCTCAGCCACCTGCCGCAGGAGCTCCTCCAGCCGGGCACACCTTCTGCAGCCAGGGCTGCAGCCTGTCCCTGCCCCGGGAGCAGGGTCCAGGCACTGCCTGCAGCCCGAGGCCTGCACCGCAGCCTCTCCCCTCGGCTGCTCCATCTGCACGGAAGCATCGACCGCCACAGGGGGAGCCGGTGCAGGCCTCCCGGCCAGAGCTGCAGCCTTTGCTCTCAGGCAGGTGTTCACCATGGTGCCCTGAGAGTCAGGAACAGCAAATGCCCCAGGTCGGCGCCCTCCCTGACGCACCCTGCCCGCGCGAACTGGCACACCACGCCCTGTTCATCTCGCTCCGCGCCCCTGGCGCTCCCTAGGGCCTGCTTTATAAGAGGAGACGGGCCCGACCGCCCGTGCCCCCCTGGCTCCGCCCACGTCTCGTCTCTCAATCAAAAAGGAGATACTATTTTTCGTTAAGGAATGACTGAAATCTAACCTCTTAATGGTGAAACAGAGACCGGTATTCCCCTGTTGAAAGGTTAGGAAAAACCTTACAAACAATATTTTAATATTACAACAATATTGTAATATTTGAAAATGTTATCTCTTTAATGCAACAAAAAAGGAGCAGATTGAGGTGGCAATAAGCTAATTCCTTAGGATGAGACAATTTCAGTGCAATTCCGCCCCTTCCTTAGTGTGGCGCTAGTGCTTCGCTGATCTTTCTCTGACAGGTTAGGTCCTCGACCCAGGTTACTATGGATCAGATGAGAACCAGAGCAGTGACAAGCCAGACGCTGTAAATAAATAGTGGATACGGAGGATATGGCAGGACCATAAATCCGACATTTTTTACTGGCTTAGATTGTCACAGATCTGCAGCCTCGCTGCTCATCTGGAACACAGAGGAGGCATATACCTCACCAGCACAATGTAAGGTGAACTTAAGGTTTGTGTTGTGCTTTGAGCTCTTCAGATGAAATTCCTATAGAGGTTGAGTTAATACTGTTTCAGGAACTACTCCAAATCTGTTTTGCTGATTTAATGCACTGATTTAGACTTTTGATTTTTAAAAAAATAAATAACAACTGCAGTCTTTTATGATAAAGTCTCTTTTTGCAGTGATTTAAATTAGAAAAGTGATCAACATGGGATACAGACACAGAAAAACCAGATACATTGCAGAAAAAAAAAAGTACAAAGGGTTTTTTTTTCTGTTCAAAAACTTAAATCCCTTATGTACAATAAGCTTTTATATTTTCCTGAAGCTGCTGTTGCTCTGATAAATATGAGGGATAATTTCTCTCACTGTAAAAAAATACAAAAATTGTGATAAAATTTAAATGAAAATGTAGGTACATAACTCAAAATGTAGCAGACACACTGGTAAGGAAAAGGACACTAGTCTGGCTGCCTTCAATTGAAACAATTCTCTGACGCTTCTTTCATGGATCTGTTGACTTTTTATTGCTTTCTTTAAGAGATGAATTACAACAAACATTAACAAAAGCAATAGCAGGTCATATAATGCCAAGTTATTAAAATTAAAGAGGTCTACCTGAGGTACGTAAAGATGACTTTCACAGGACATTAATTTGTCCAAAGTGTGCTGCAATATAATGGAAAGCACCTATTTCATGTTAAGTTTTGACTTTTTTTTGACTTAGACTCAGAAAAAACTTTAATGATTCTTTTTGTCTGTTCTTTGTTTCTTTAATTCCAACAAAAATTGATGCCAAATGAGCAATCATACAGGCCAAGGGAAACACATATTCATGGCTGGAAATATGTTACAGAAGAAGGAAATTGTCTCAGTGTAAGCCAATGTATGTAACACATGCTGTAAGGTGAATAAGCCTGCTGATACACTCTGAAGACCTTTGCTCTGCTCTGATATGCATACTGGTGAGCTACCAAACTGCACTGTACTACCAGTCCTAAATGCCCTACCTTTGTTTCCAAGGGCACCAGAGGTGTAGGGTGAGGAAGGCATTTAACTTCTACCTCTTATCATGATATGTGGCCCAAACACAGCCAAAGTCTAGGACAAGACAACTGAAAAATTCCTATGAATCCCAAAATACAGGCTCTGCTGAAATGGGAATGGGATGGATACATAACAGAGTTCCTCTCTTACAGAATTTATGGAACAGAAAGTAAAGAATAATAGTATCCCAAAAGACCTCAAGGCTTGAAACTCAACATGAGCTGGCAATGCGTGCTTGCAGCCCAGAAAGCAAACTGCATTATGGGCTGCATCAAAAGAAGCATGGCCAGCAGGTCAAGGGAAGTGGTTCTCCCCCTCTACTCCTTTAATCAGGCAATTTTTTTTTTTTTGCAATGAGGGTGGTGGAACACTGGAACAGGTTGCCCAGAGAGGCAGTTGATGCCCCATCCCTGTTAACTTTCAAGGCCAGGTTGGATGAGTCTCTGAGCAACCTGATCTAGTCAGAGATGTCCCTGCTTCTTGCATGGGACCTTTAAAGGTGTCTTCCAACCCTAACTATTCCATGATTCTGTGATTCTATCTCAGGTGATGCAGAGAGGGAAAATATGTCGTAAAAATAAATACTTCAGCATCTGCCCCTGCCTGTCTGCAGCAGCTACAGGGAAGGTGGTAGGCTCAGTTTTTACAACCACAGGGTGAGATGCTACGCTCAGATGGTGCTCTATGGATCATGATTTCCCCACTGTACATCTCCTAGTATGAGAAAGATCATAGAATCATAAAATCATAGAATGGTTAGAGTTGGAAGGGACCTTCAAAGGTCATCTAGTCCAACCCCCCTGCAAGAAGCAGGGACATCCCCGACTAGATCAGGTTGCTCAGAACTTTATCCACCTGGATCTGACTCCATTTTAATCTTCAGAGTGAAGATATTTATTGATGAGTCAAATGAGTTCTTGTTTATGGAAACATATTGGCTGACTTTCAGCTAGCTGGGGTTTGATGGGGTTGTGCTGACTTATCTTGGCAGATGCCACTGACCAACTCCATTGTGCACAAAAGGGAAGTAGAAATGGCTCATTTATGAGCTTCCTGCCTACCCATAATTACTGTCTTTTTTACCTGAAAGATTGTAAGTCACACTGTAAAATAAAGATGTGGGTCAATACAGTGAAGGATAAAATTGGCAAAACTGCTAGGAGCTCGTGAACATCCTGTGAGCCCAAAAGAACGGGTAAGAGAATTATTAACCAGGAATTATTCATTCATTTCTGATTCTAATATATATAATTTAAATTCTGTTCTGCTGTGTCTTGCTGTTCATTACAGACTCTTCGAGAATTGAACACCTAGTCTTCTGTAATATCTGTATTTCTTTATATTCAACAAACGGAGTGTAGGATTATAGGAATGAGGTACTATATCAATATAAGCTTTGTTTTACTCTCCGGATTTCTCATATTGATAGCTTTTTATGCTACTTTGTCACCTATTTGTGAAAAAAAACCCTGTATTTTCAAATCTATGCAAAGAACCATTTTCTTGTGACTTGTGATTGAGAAAAAGACCTTAGCAGCTATGGGTAAACTCAGTGCTAATGCATTAAACATGCAGATGTAATGTATGGTTCTGCTCTAGAAAATAGTCTGACTTCACCTTTCTGTTACACTAGCATTTTCAGTAATACATTGCCATTGCAGAATATCAATACATAGTGGAAATGACATATCTCCAGGGAATTTAAATAATTAATTTCAGCAGGAGGGCCTTTAGTATTAATAGAACATTTTTTTTTTCATTACAGCAAAATCTGCTTGGATTTCATTAAATATACTTTTAATATAATAGATATACCTGATTATTAGGAAAAAAAAACCCAGAGAGTTACAGTTGCATTGATATTAACTATGTTTTACATGCTTATCTGTGGTTAAAGTCCTGGATATTTAAAACATGTTTTATTCATGCCAGCTGCTATGGAATTTCTAAATACTGTCTGGCTGTTTTCTTTCAAATCATGAACAGTACTTTCCCATTCCCCACTGGTCAACAAAATGCTAGTTAAACCAGTCTTCAAATTAATCAGGAGGCTGGACAATTTACAGCACTGTCCGAAGGATGCTGTGGCAGTATGTTTGCCCAGCAAATGAAGGAAATAAATAAATAAATAAATGTGGCATTTCTACATCATTTTGATGCCATAACTACCATTACCATGTCTAATCCTAGGGTAAAGGTTCTCAAAGTGTGACTCAATGGGATAATTTCTTAGAGAAGAGTTATAAAATTGTTTTATGGCTCAAAAATGATAGACTTCTGATGGTAAACTAAAATAGTTCAATTTATTTGTCTTCTTTCAGACAAGATGAAAAGACATTTTAATCAGCATCTCTAAGAAAGTGTGAAAGGGAATGACATGTGACACCAAATAATTCTTTCATCTATCAGACATAGACACAAAGATCCCAAACTTAAGTGCTGAAGTCTGCAGAATTCAAACTGTAAATTAGGTGCAAATTCTTTATAGGAATGGCACTTAACCATTGGTAGACATGGCCAAAGGATATGGTAAACTTTCTATCATTTGAAGTCTTTAAAGCTAGATAAAATGTCTTTCTAGAAAATGTGCTACACCGCTATCATTACTTTTTGGGTTAGCGGCAGAAAATAATTTGGTGAAATTTTATGGCCTCTGTTTAAGCAAGAGTGATCATATTCTCTTGAGGCTTCAAAATATATGAAATATGATAGTTAACTAGATTCTACAGCAACAATAATGATAGGTAGTGAAATTATAGCCTCACTGAAGTCTATGAGAATATTCCCACTCCCTTTAATGAGACCAAAATTTAACCTATAATTATAAAAATCTTTGATATTTTCATTGCATTTAAGCTTGGGATTATATGGAGACTGCTTTGCTCCACTTCACTAATTTTATTTTATTGCTATTATGTATACCGTTTTATTTTGTATTTCAGATTGGTTTTAAATTAACTTTGCATGATCTACATTTTTAAGCATCTAGGAGTTTGCAAATGTTATCTCTTTTCAGGTTGCACAGAGTTCAAAATCAAAAGAATAGAACGGGCTTGAAAAAGTTCTGTTTCTTTTTGGTTTCATTTGGGTAAGGGTTAAATATTTCACTGATTATTTTTCACAAAAGATGAGTATTTCTACTGCTTGCCTCTAGTGAAGCTGAAAGATAGACATCTGTACAGATAAATTTCCTGCATTATTCTCAGACTTACGAACAGCTGAGTTCAAGGCAAGATTTCCATAAAGCCTCAAAATTAAGTTCCCTTTGAATGGAGTCAGCCATTAACATCATGAATATGTAGTATTGTGGGTAGCCTCTCTACCATAGTTCTCCATATTGTTCAAGTCTGAAAGAAAGAACTGTCAGCTATCCTTCCATACGGTCTTCTGAGCAGATATGAACTGGCTGCTGATAGTTGTTCTGGAAGTATATGGGATGGGTTTGGAACAGTGGAGACTTGAAGAAGTCACTCAGATCTAACTCTTTTCAGGAACAAAGAAGTCATTAAAAGATGTGACTCATAACCTGTTACTAGAAATGGCTTTAAAGCAGGTATGAAGAACTGGAGATCTGTTGAGAATGTACAAGAATATCTCGGTACAGAAGCTCAGAGGCCCAGTCCAAGCCTGGTGACTACTAGCTTTATTCTATTGAAAAAGCATATCCTATGATTTGATTTTTTTTTCTTTTTTTCTTTGTAACATAGCTGATATAGCTTTGTGCAACAGGACAGAAATATTTCTGATCCAGATTTCACCCTTATTTTACTCAGGGAACACACACAGAAGCAGGAGTTCTGCACTAAGGATGCAACTGTTGCAGTTCTGTAAGGTACAATTTAAAGCCTACTGCAGTCAATAGAAGTGAGCTTTGGATCAGAGTGCTAGGAAGCTTCTGTCCTTCGCTTTCTTAGAAGAAGACTTTACTGGTGTGTGAATAGCATTAATCACCCATGAACACTTGGTAAAGAATGATCTGGTTTTTATGGTATGGAAAATACCCTGCTGAAGCATGAAACCTTCTAATTAAGTCAAACAAAGTAAAACTTGCCCTCCATGACCTAAAGTTCAGCTCTTGAAATGTCATTTACTGGGATAATGCATTCCCCATCTGTTAGTCTGGGCTTTTTCTTGCCACAGGTGAACTAATGCAGCCTTGGAAGTGTGCCATGGTTACTAGTATTTGGTATTTTACTGGAGGAAAGAGATAGGAATTCTTATTAGCAAATGTTAATTTTTCCCACCTCATGGAAATAAGAGAGAATAAGCAGATCTTTGTCCCTGAATTTATGTCATTTGTTTTTCCTGACACCTAAATCAACTGTATATCCTTAATCCTATCCTTGAGAAAACATTGGCATCACAAACAGGAGCTTGTTATTTAATGTAGAACTAATTATTGATTTGTTTGCAGTCAGTGAACATAGCAAACTGAAATATAAAAACCTCTTGACAGACTCTTTCCTACTACCTTTAGTCTTGACTGTCTTGGTATGTTAGGAATAAGGATGTAATTCTAATGACAACAGTTCACACTAAGTATTTGTCCTTGTGCTTGTCTGTTACTGTATGGATATACAATATTGTGGATATGTTTTTTTCAAAGCTCACCTCAAATTCTGATTGATTGGACAGTAACTCTGATTTTATGTTTTTAATCAGTGGTCTCCTGTCTGCCACCATTGGGTGAGGTCTTACAGAATTCAATAGTAAGTCTTTTACTGTATTTATATATAAGTGGAACTCCTGAGAATCATGATAAAACTCCAGTTCACATAGTTCATATGGTAGCAATTTATTGCCTGGCTGCAGATTTTTTAAATCTCTGGAGCTACAGGCTTATTACAGTAAATTAGAAAGACAGGTATTCTAAGTATGAACTTGCTGTTAAGATCTCAAAAATACCAAGTGCTCTTGAACTGAAGCTTTGATGAGAAATAAATCTTTCTTGTGACACTTTTATGCCATGTAGAGATGTGGAAGTGTGAGCAACAGCACCTGGGAAGCAAGCTGTCTTTCTCTAAAAGCAAGGAAACCAGCTGCTTATCATTTTGGAGAAGGATTTAGCAGGAAATAGAAGTCTACTAAAATGCTCATTGCTCAGATCTGCAAGAGAAAACTCATACTTCATGATTTGTCCTCTGGATACTGAGAAAAACTGTATTTATATCTTCTCTATTTTCAGTTTGTATTTGAAAATAGAACTAATTTTCAAGATAACAATCTACTTAACAGATCCATTTCTGTTCATATCAGTTCTCTCATTTACAGAACAAAACAAATCAACTTCCTTATAGAGAATAAACACAATTTGGTAGAAATCTTCTGTTTCAGGATGCAGTAGGGGTAGGATTTCTGAATTTGCTTTGTATAGGTCCCTACTTTTCCTGTTCTCTCATGTGCATCAGACAGATCGTCTCATTTAATAAGCCCCAAATACATCTGCTTTCTTGAGTACACAAACTAGCTATGTTTTAAGCACACTGGTTAGATTAGAGACATTTTTACCCCAGTAGAGCAACACTAACCAAAATCTTTCTGGCTTTTCAAAGCCCTAGGTAAGTAGCAGTCTCATAAAACACTATTAAAAAAATTGTTAGGCCTCAAATGTAGGTAAATTGATGCAAGGCTGAGATACCTAACTGTGTACATATTTTCCAACTGGGCAAGGTATCTCATCTGATCCCTTCAGAAAATAATTTATTTAGTTTTAAAGTTGTTTAAGTCAGCTAACTATTACTCCATAGGAAACATGTCATACCTCTTCAAAATAGAAGCATTTAACACCAGAAGGCAACCTAACTGTAGGTCTTTTTTAGCTTATACTTAGCAGTAAGAGAAATAAATCCAAATGCAACAGCATGCAAGATAGATGCATATATGAAAATATACCCCTTCCAACCTCCAAAAGCTGAAAGGTGTATACCTGTATATTTTTTAGATTATCTGACATTTTCCAAATTTTCTAATTTTATGACATTCTACTTCAATGTATCCAGGGTTATTTTGAGTACTGGGAGCCTGGGTCAAATGACATTGCAATGCACTGAAAAGGTTTCCTATCGATGCCTTGAAACAATAACTGTGAGTGATCTATTTTAATATTTAGGTAGATAATACTGTGACAGCCACTATCCTTCACCTTTTGGCTTAGTGAAGCTATATATTTCATTTGTTATTGGTTTTTGTTTTCTTCTTACGAACTTTCAAATTCAGGTTAATCCATCCCTTCCACCTGACTTTCCTGCTGACAAAAACTGTTCTCATACCCTGCTGGAATCTCTGTGTTTGCAGATGTGACAACCAGGGAATTAAAACAGCGCTGGAATGACCACAGAGAGAAAGCTATCTGGAAACACTGATTGCTTCTCGCAGCACTCTCCTCAGTCATTTAAATAGTATTATATTATCTCAAAGGTTTGTAAACTGAGATACAGAGAAATTAAGATCTGCCTGTGCTGTATGAAAAGCTAAATAAGCCAGAGCTATATGCCTTCAGTAATACTCTCTGTCTCAGAGTCCTGTCACACAAACACTTAAGCATCTGCTCATCTTTGCAGAACAGCTCTTCTGATTTCACTGGTCTGCAGGGTAAATTCAAATTTAAAGACATTCTCATTTGCAGACTCAGGACTTTGGCATGATATTTAGTTGTTTGTGCATCAGGGTCTACTGCCATTTAAGATGCTGTAGGTTATCCTACCAGCCAAGATCTGGTAGCTCTTGGCTACCAGCTGCTGCTCCAGAATGTGCAGGTTTATCCTAAGTCCCATGTTATCTACCAGCCCAGATGTCTCTGATGCCCTTGAGCATCTACAGTGACACCTCTATTAGCACAGCTGTTATCACACTAGAATGAGGATTTCAGAACAACATGACTTGATGCAACAGAGGGAGGTAATAACTTTTGTTAACTCCTTGGAGTGCGATCTGCAAGCAGAACTCTATCTACTGTACTTTTCATTTCTTGAATTGCACTGTTATCTTCAGAAGGGATGTAGACCATGGAGAAACAAAATGCTACTAGCTACAAGTAATGGAACCAAACAACCTACAACTTACCTGCAGTACTATGTCCCGTCCATTCCGTGTGATGTTAACAGTATGGGGCTGTCCATTAGCCATGTTTCTGTGGTCAACATCAATGTTATATGGCTCTTTGGTGCCTCCTAGACTGTACCGAATTTGCAGATTCCCTAGTGAAAGAAATGTGAAAAGCATCCTCAGGTATTTTAATCTTTATTCACCAGCTATTTTTCCCTCTTTATTTTCTCACACAACTGTTACCATTTTACACTTAAATTGCTCTCAGAGTTGGTCTCTGCAGTAGGAGAAGAGCTGTGTTTGAGATTATAAACTACTGGGCTGAAAACTACTTCCAGTTTATTAACCCGGAAGTGTGACAATGACCAGCATCTCAAAACCAAAGTGTTTGTAAACACTCCAGATTGCAAACCAAACACATCAGAGCTATGCATTGAAAAACATGCACAATAGGTACAAATTTAAGCACATCAAGTAGCACTTTATTGTTGAGATTATTGTCCTCCTAATTCTTTGAAGTTACACAAAGTATGATGTTTTCTAAAGAATAAAACATTGATATACAATGAATAAAAGCAAATTTACAACAAATTAACACTGACACATAATCTACACAAGGGACTTTCTTGCTCGCAGACTTAATTGTTGTTGACGGGTGACTGTCTGGACTTTCATGGAAATTTAATAATATATGGTGAAACGAAAACCTCAGGTTATATTGTTAAAAAAGTATAGTCAGAAGTGGTTAATTGATATTCGTGACATACTGACAGACAGATTTTTCTTTTCTAAACAAAAGTGAAGTGTCTGCTCTGCATAACAAATGTTAATATTTAATTAAAAGGAAGGATGTTTGAAAATGGAAATGTAGATCCCATTATTGATCAAAACTTGGAATATTCTGGCCCAAAAGAGCAGCCCTAGACCTTTATAACTATAGTTTAGATGTTTGATGTGGGATTTGTCTTATGAACCTTCTTTCTTCTCCATGAACCGAAAAAAATTGAGTGGCATGTGGAATCCTCATATTAAATTATTCCATACAAAAGAGTGGTAGTAAAATTATCCTAATTGTGATTTTCATAGGGCACTAAGGCACTATTTGGAATCAAAATATATACAGTTTTAATACTGTAACAAAAAATGGTCCATATCCAATCTTCAACCATCACAAAAATGTTTAGGACCTTAAATACTATGCTACATCTGCATTTTAGCCCCCTCAGTGGGTATCCATTGCCTACTGATGATATTGCCATGAGTTCAGTGATTAAGGTGCCTACATGTGGATGCCTACTTGTCCCCTCCATAATGCTAGTTCGCGGCATGGATCTGACTGTTATAGCAGGTTGTTTGTTTGTTTGTTTGTTTTTTAATTTTCTTTTGAGGAGGAGGATTGCCTAATGAAACCCCACTGAATTGAACAGTTACATCATTACAAAATCTAGTAAAGCAGGATATAGGTTCAGGCCCCATATACTTTACTTTTACATGACAAGGGTGAAGAGACTTTCTCATTAGTTCAGACCTTCAGCTGAATGCCAGTCTGGTGCTATTATCAATCATGCCTTCAACTGAGAGAGTCCAGAGCAGTTGCTTACCAGATGGTTTGACAAGCACAGCCATGAAGTCCTGGGTATAGGAGCTGATGTACAATAGGACACAAGGGGACTTGGTGGTACTGAAGCTGAAGCTGAGCTCTTCTTTATTCAAGTTGAGGCTGGGCACTGTGGTCTCAGGATCTGCAGAACTCAAAAGTGTTCGACTAACTAAATCCTTCATGCTAGTCCCTGGGGAGTGGAAGTTGTAACGAAGCCACATTCCCTCTTCAAAAAATGCTCCAACATCTTGAACATAAGAGAAAAAAAAAAAAAGAAAAAGAGAAATTAAACTTGCTAACACCTTTTGGATGAAACACATTGCTACTGACTTAACAAGTCCTAATCTATACATGTTTCTACTGCTGCGTTATTTAAGCACTTTTTCAATATTGTCAAGAGCCTCACTATTTTCCAGTGATAATGAAAAGGACAATCTCTGTTTTATTGGTGGGTACTTGGATTCATAGAACAAAGGAAAGACAGACAGAAAGTCTATGCCTGTATCAGTACTATAGACCATGCTTTAGGTTTATTCTCATTGAGGTCTTGCAGCAGAGAATGTTCCAAAAAAGGAGAAACAAAGAAGAGAGATTTAAGGGGCACAGTAAATAAATACTGTGAGGAAAAAGGAAAAGCAGCAATTCTGAGCAGCAGATTTGAGTGAATTTGGAAGGACCTCACAAAGGAATGATGGAGATTCCAGCACCTGAAATATTTGAAATAGGATTGGACCCAATGCTAGAAGATTATCCACTGCTAGCACAATCCTTCATGAGAATTGCATAACCAGGGTGCCCCTATGGGCAATAAAATGAACTGGGGAGCTTGACTCAGTGGGGAGCAAGGCAAGAGACACCTGAACTGTAGCCCTCAGGAGGTGCTACCCAGACAAAATTTTCAAACCAATCTGAGACAAAAAGTCATGTTTCAATACTCCTGACAGAAAATAAAACCACTTTTGGCAGAATTGATACTTTCCATTGAAAAAGCATTATTACTTGTCATAATAATGGAGTCCTACTAATTTCTTAACATTAAAAACATAATTTAAGGTTAACATTCTTACAGCAAAGGCTGACTTTGACAGCCTCCTACGAGAATCACAGCACAGTTGCATACCATTGGTAGTGTATAAACTACTAAGTCTATTGGGGATCGCTGCACAGTCTTCCTATGGCAGTCATTCATTTAGTGACATTGTGGTCCTGGACAGGTTTTGCTGTCTGGGACAACATCATTAAAGGAAATTTCTAAATTTTATACAAACTTAAAAAGAAGGTATGTTTATGAACATTTCATAAGGAATTAAAGAATGGTGAATAAAGATTATGTGCCTAGCCTATGAGTACTGTATTTAAAGAATTGTTATAGGCAATACTTAGATGTGACTAGTCTTTAAACAAAATCTTTCATCATTTACTACCTTCCTACATGACACAAAGTTGCCATAGATTTGTACAAAATTGCTCATCTAAACTTTTGAAAAATCAACACTTTATCTTATTTTAAGAGAAAACTAAGTTTTATTCTCTTTTAGCATTTGGAGTCTTCACACAATTCTAAGCAAAGGCTTTATGTCAAAACATATGGAGCAAGATGTCAATTTTACAAGCTGTACAGTGATACAAGTCAGGAATGAGTCTGCAGACTTTATTCAGAGTAGCTAAGAAGAGAAAAGATAAGAAGACAGGTAAAATTATAATAGACTCTCTTGATGCTCCTTTCCAGAATTTTGCTAAATCTAGAGCTGGAAAAGCTTTGTGTTTTCCTGTTACTATACAAAAATTACCCAAAACTCGTATGTTATATTCACTGTCACCATGTGGCCGTATGAAACATGAAGTCAAGTTGTGGTCCCAAGGTGCTATAAACAATTAGATCATTCTGATAGATTTATAACTGCCATTTTATAGGAGAAACATTAAATCACCTTGGAACAGTTACAGGAGAGGCAATCCAGTTTAACAACTATATTTCGCAGTAGACTCAACTTAAATACTACCGGAGTAAAATGCAGGGCCCTATCCTGAAAATACTTCCACAACTTGTGATGTCTTCTGCCATTAACAGCAGTGTTGAAAATAAGCGTTAGTATTTACAAATCTAAAGCAATATATACTGTAGCTCTAAGTATTTGCAAGACTGGCTTAAAAATATTCCTACAAATGCTAATTTATTATTCTTCAACCTCTGCTTGTAGCTCATGCAAGCTGCTTCTCGGGTAGATGCTGCATCAGTTACACTGATGTGGCGTTGGCAGAGCTGCTCACCAGAGCCACCATGTCGGGTCCCAGTGTGCCAGGCAGCCCTGCTGTTTGACACTGCCGCTCTGCTGGTGGGGACTGCAGACCCAGTGGAGACTCCACTGTCGTAGCTTAGCCCTGATTGGGACCAGACTATGCAGTCTCTCTCTCACTCCCCCCACCCTCCAAGGGAATAGGGAGAGATAATATGAGAAAAAAGGCTCGAGATTTGAGATAAGGACAGGGAGGAATTCTTAAAGTTACCGTTACGGGCAAAACAGACTCGACTTGGAGAAAACTATTTATTTATTACTAAAGCCAAAGCAGGATAATGATAATGAGAATAAGATAACTTCCCCCCACCCCTCCCTCTTCACAGGCTTAACATTATCTCCACCACCTTCCCCCTCTGGAGCGGCAGAAGGGGAAACAGGGAATGGGGGTTACAGTCATAGAGTCATAGAATCATAGAATGGCTAGAGTTGGAAGGGACCTTCAAAGGTCATCTAGTCCAACCCCCCTGCAAGGAGCAGGGACATCCCCGACTAGATCAGGTTGCTCAGAGCCTCATCCAGCCTGGCTTTGAATGTTTCCAGGGATGGGGCATCCAATTCGCATTCTGAAATTTTTTTTCCTAATATCCAGTCTAAATCTACCTCCCTCTAATTTAAAAGCATTACCCCTCGTCCTATCACAACAGGCCCTACTGAACAGCCTCTCCCCATCTTTCTTGTAGGCCCCCTTGAGGTACTGGAAGACTGCTATCAGGTCTCCCCGGAGCCTCCTCTTCTCCAGGCTGAACAGCCCCAACTCTCTCAGCCTGTCCTCATAGGAGAGGTGCTCCAGCCCTCTGATCATCTTTGTGGCCCTCCTTCGTGGACCCTCTCCAACTGGTCCATGTCCTTCTTATGTTGGGGGCTCTAGAACTGGACACAGTACTCCAGGTGGGGTCTCACCAAGGCAGAGTAGAGGGGCAGAATCACCTCCCTCAACCTGCTGGCCACGCTCCTCTTGATGCAGCCCAGGATGCAGTTGGCCTTCTGGGCTGCAAGGGCACATTGCTGGCTCATGTTGAGTTTCTCGTCAACCAGCACTCCCAATTCCTTCTCCTCGGGGCTGCTCACGATCCATTCTCCGCCCAGCCTGTATTTGTGCCTGGGATTGCCATGACCCAGGTGCAGGACCTTGCACTTGGCCTGGTTGAACTTCATGAGGTTGGCACGGGCCCACCTCTCCAGCCTGTCCAGGTCCCTCTGGACGGCATCCCTCCCTTCCAGCATGTTGACCACACCACACAACTTGGTGTCATCGGCGAACTTGCTGAAGGTGCACTCTATCCCACTGTCCATATCGCCAACAAAGACGTTGAACAGGGCCGGGCCCAACATGGACCCCTGAGGGACGCCACTCGTGACCGGTCTCCACTTGGACATTGAGCCGTTGACCACCATTCTCTGAGTGTGGCCATCCAGCCAACTCCTTATCCACGGAGTGGGCCATCCATCAAAGCCATGTCTCTCTATTTTAGAGAGAAGGATGTCATGTGTAACAGTGTCAAACTGTTAACAGTCAGTTCATCACATGTCGCTTCATGCCGCTGCTTCCTCATCAGGGGGAAAACTCCTCACATTCCTCCCCTGCTCCAGCGTGGGGTCCCACCCATGGTCTACAGTCCTTCATGAAACTGCTCCGATGTGGGTCATTTCTTCCATGGGGTGCAGTCCCTCCAGAATGGCTGCGCCAGGGGACCCTCCATGGGCCACAGCCTCCTTCAAGCATACACCTGTGGGTTCCTCCATGGGCTGCAGGTGGATCTGTGCTCCTCCGTGGGTTTCCATGGGCTGAAGGGGGACAACCTCCTTCACCATGGTCTTCACCATAGTCTGCAGGGGAATCTTGGCCAGGAGCCGCATTACTCCTCCCCCTCCTTCTTCACTGACCTTGGCCTTGGCGTCTGCAGCCATTCCTCTCACAAGAAATTCTTCACTACAGGCAAGCAGATGCCGCTCAGGATCTCATCACATCTCCTCTCCTCTCCACTTTTTGCAGCTGCCTGGGCCGAGTCAGGCCCAGATGGCCACCTGATAGGAGGCCAGAGGGTGAGGGTGGCAAGGCCCACAAGGCTCGCGCCTCTCCCTCTCTGCCCCCACTCAGCGTCTTCACATCTTCTCTCCTCTTTTTTTGTCTGTTTTCCTCTTCTTAAATACATTATTGGAGAGGCATTATCAGGGAACATTCTGCTCCCAATTGGCTTGGCCCTGGCCAGCACTGGTCTGCCCTCGGCCTGGCCAAGTCCACTGAACAAAGGGGAACAACTTCTAGCAGCTTCTTACAGAACCTACCACTGTAGCTCAGAACATCCACGTACACACGCAGCATACTGATGTAAAACTACTTTTCTCTCTGGCCTGTTTACTGCTTGTCATGCCTTTTATTTTCAGAGCGATCTTTAGGACTGCCCGCCACTATTCTTGCCAAGGGCCTTATGTACTAGGAATACTGGGACCTTCGGTCCTGACCTCAGCACTGCTCTGGGGCAGAACTGGAAAACCTGCAATGCATTTTCCACGGCTGTAAATGTTACAAATTGCTACGTTAAATGTTCATTACTAGAAAGAAAGCTTTAAGTAAATGGTGCTCCCTGAAATGGTAAGATTTTTTCTTCCCAAAAGGGTTTAATGAATCTTCTGTACGCTTAACTTGATTTGTGCTGAGAAAATAATTTTCAGTATAGCTATGTTATTACAGGCATACAAGCTATTGTAATGAGCCTTCAAATTCTGCTCACGTGCACAACATGTCTTTCAAGAGGAAGCACAAGAGGAAGGTTCACTTTGGCTATATGAGTGTATTAGGCCTTCAACAGGAAGAGCCTAATATTGAATTCCCTCAAGTTCCAGCTCAGCAAAGAGTTTGATGCACATGATTACTCTGTTTACTGAATGAAGCTGAAGTCCTCGCAGCAGGGCTGCAAAGTGCTCAGTACCTTACAGGAGCAAGCTCTTTAAACTATTAGGAAATATTAGAAAAAGCTAAAGGATAATTTTCTCTATATCGAACACAGGTATAAGATAAATTGGAAATGCAGAGGGCTGATCAATGAAAAAACTATCTACTTAGAGGTCACAAGCATATAATTTTCCTGAAGCTCTGATAGAAGGAATATCAAAGTCCTTCATTCAGAAAACCATTCAAGCTGCCTGAATAAAATGGGTAAAATACAGCACAAAATCCTACTGCTGAAATGTAGATGATATTTCCATGCACCACCCTCTGCTTTAGTTTGTAATATTTCAAATGGTATCTGAAAAGATGAGTCTTGGGAGATCATGCGTAAGGCATAGTGAAGGGTTCCTCTGCAAATTGCCCTTTTGAGGCAGAAGTCTTGGGGAAATGAATGTGGTGGTAACAGATCAGTTTTCCTTGGAAAACAGTACCTATTTCTACACTAATGTGCAACACAGTCATCCTCTGTTGACAGATTCTTCAAATACATACAGTCTGGGCTTGCTTTGTAGAGGAACCCAGACCAAGAATTGCGGATCATCAGAAATTATGTGAGGAAGATGCATATCCCCCGTGTGAACTGCTCATATTTTACAAAACTGCCTGGCTTCAATTTGAAAAAGGATGAAGCAAAAGCTAATCCAAGGCTTCCACACAAAATATATATGCACCCAGAACTGAGAAACTTATTTTGAAGTTTACAGTTCTTTAGTTGTCTCCCCAGTCTCCCTCTTCCCATTCAGCTACTTTTACTTTTGTACACTCTCATTATGGCTGGGATCAAAAATATTGAAAGACTGGAGGAAAAAGCCAAATAGCTACAAAAAGATCCCATTTCTCTTACAAAAATCCCACAATCTCATGACGTTTCTGGGCTGGTTTTGTAGGCCTAAGAACCTGATTCTCCTTTGCTGCTGGTTTAACATCAGTGAAATGTCAGTGTTGGTTCTTCTCTTTTCAGGTAGTTTGGTAGCTGTACACTCAGTCACACTCAGGACTTGTCTTCTTTCTCCATTACTTTTTCCTCATCTGTGAAGAGCATTGTCAGCATTGCACAGGTGTGACTGAACACAGCTTTAGCAATATTTTCTATCTGGAGAAATGTGTAAAAGATACAGAATTCAGCAGGTTATACAGAAATTGGCTCTGTGCTGACAGCTGGGATAGGAATGTTAATAGCGATTGTCATGAATCAAGTGCAAGATAATATTCCTAATATATAAAGAAGCAATGGATCTGGTGAGCTACCAAAAAAACCCCAACGCTGCAAAAAATCCAATTTCAACACAGGAGATTTCAAGAGTGGCACCATAAGAGGTGGAATCTACCTTCTGCAGTAGGACAGCCAGAGATACTGACTCACAACTGCCATTTCACATTTTTCCAAGTAAACTCAAGACCTGGCTTGTTCCACTTTTCACCTGGGGACCAAGGAGAAAATAATGCTGGTTTCTTCTCTGGTATTACTGTATTAATCTTATTACTGGCAGTAACAGGGTAAAATCCCTGCCTTACAGAAGGCAGGAGATGAAATCCTGACAACTATGAAGCCTGGCTAGGACACATAAAAAATGCAGCAGAGAAAGATTCTCGCTTCTTTATTTCACAAAGCTGACAAATGCCATCTTAGAGTTGTAAGTATGTCTTGTGTGGAGGCTCTAAATGGCCTTTTTGGCCCTGCTCAGATTCAGTAAGTTAAAAACATTACTCTGTGATGCTACTTGCCAATGCTCAGTGCTATGTCTTCCCCACATGGAGTTCTGGATGTAAAAAGCAGTATTTTCAAAATCCTAAGCAAGGACAGTCACTGGAGGCATTCTGACATTCGGTGCATGTACAAAGCTTGTTAGGGCAATTTAGACAGCTGAACAAAACCTCTTTCCCAGTCCATAATTTTATCTTCTTTTTGATTTGTCATATGGTAACAAATATTGAAAACAGATTAACTAGAGCTTGCTTGTCTGGCTTGTGGCTAAAAATGTGCTAGAAATTGCAACTATTTCCAGGCTGTGGTCACAAAGATTAAGGATATTCGCTGAGATACATCCTGGCCATAGGGCATCAGTAAAGGGTGAGAATCTATCAGCTGTTGATCTGGGAGAGAATTTACTTGGAGTGCTCTGATAGCAATGCTTGTAATTTATCTGATTATCTCACTAAACGTTTTATTCTACCTTAAAGCTCACACTATTCAGTTTGTGAAATCAAGAATTGGAGATTTATTGGTTTTGTCCTAAATCCTCAAATCTCATATTTGGACTGTCGTTAATGTAATAATTTGTAATGCATGTTTGAATTTTCTGCATGTGGAGAAAAATACCAAAATACAACAATTGCTTGTTGGCATTAATAGAATAAAAACTCACTGAGGGTTTGCTTCTGGTATTTGAATCTATCAGTACTCAGTATAAAAAAGCTTTCTTTAACAAATGACCATCAGAATCATAGGACATGTGAAATAATGTGCACCAGTGAAACTATGCGGCCTGGTCATAAATCCATACAAATTTTACCACTATCTTCAGTAGAACAGGATGAGTTCCACGGAATATGGGGTTAAGCCACCTAATTCATTGCACTTTCAAGCCTCCCTAGTCAATGCTAATACGTAGATTCTGCCAGGAAGCAGTTTGGCATAAGTAAGGCTGAGCTCTCATCTTTCTTCACAAGAAACACTATTTCCACCTCCGTTAACCATATGGAGAGCCCAGCGCAACAAACCTCCTAGAATAGCCCTGTAAAGCTGCTGCCTTTTGTTCTACATTGTTATACCTGGACAGAAGTGCACATGCCAAGGCAAGCCTAAAAATGTTGGGAAAATCTCAGTTGCGTTTCATTTGCCACTGATGTGAAATTACTATAGATCTTTCTATAGCTACAGTCATGAGTGGCGTCCCTCAGGGGTCCATGTTGGGCCCGGCCCTGCTCAACATCTTTGTTGGCGATACGGACAGTGGGATACAGTGCACCCTCAGCAAGTTCGCCGATGACACCAAGCTGTGTGGTGCCGTCAACACGCTGGAAGGGAGGGATGCCATCCAGAGGGACCTGGACAGACTGGAGTGGTGGGCCCGTGCCAATCTCATGAAGTTCAACCAGACCAAGTGCAAGGTCCTGCACCTGGGTCATGGCAATCCCAGGCACAAATATAGGCTGGGCGGAGAATGGATCGAGAGCAGCCCCGAGGAGAAGGACTTGGGAGTGCTGGTGGATGAAAAGCTCAAACATGAACTGGCAATGTGCCCTTGCAGCCCAGAAGGCCAACTGCATCCTGGGCTGCATCAAGAGGAGCGTGGCCAGCAGGTTGAGGGAGGTGATTCTGCCCCTCTACCCTGCCCTGGTGAGACCCCACCTGGAGTACTGTGTCCAGTTCTAGAGCCCCCAACATAAGAAGGACATGGACCAGTTGGAGAGGGTCCACGAAGGAGGGCCACAAAGATGATCAGAGGGCTGGAGCACCTCTCCTATGAGGACAGGCTGAGAGAGTTGGGGCTGTTCAGCCTGGAGAAGAGGAGGCTCCGGGGAGACCTGATAGCAGTCTTCCAGTACCTCAAGGGGGCCTACAAGAAAGATGGGGAGAGGCTGTTCAGTA
>WHYT01017655.1:25557-54704 GCA_009806455.1 Tetrax tetrax
GCAAGCGCGGTGGAGGACTGGGCTGGTCCCCACATCGGGGGTGGCGGGTGGCCCCGGTGACCCCGGTGGCAGCGCCCACCCCCCCCCCCACCCCGTCCCGGTGCCGTAGGCTTCAACCCGCGCTGGGAGGAGACGCTGAGCTTCCAGCTGCGGGCGCCCGAGCTGGCGCTGGTACGCTTCGTGGTGGAGGACTACGACAGCACCTCCTGCAACGACTTCGTGGGCCAGTTCACCCTGCCCCTGGCCAGCATGCGGGAAGGTGGGTGGGTGCCCACCCCCCCCTGGGGACAAGGATGGGCCCCCGCCACCCGCTCAGCCCCCGTCCCTGTCCCCAGGGTATCGGCACATCCACCTGCTCTCCAGGGACGGGGCGGCCCTGTCCCCCGCCACGCTCTTCGTGCACGTCCGGTGTGAGCGCCCGTGAGGTGCCCGCGGTCCCGGCGGTGGGGCCATCGCGTCCCGCGCCGGGGGACAACGCGCTGCTCCCGCGGGGTGGGCACCCTCCTGCGTCAGAGCCACCCTGCCCCCCGTGCAGGGACAGCCTGGGGACAGCGCTCGCCTGGCTGCGGTGACAGCTGGGGGACCCTAGGGGCTGGGGGACCCCCGCCATGTCCCACAGTGCCACCCCGTCTGCTCCTCCTGGCCCTGGCTGTGTCCCCGAGGGGACAGGGACGCTGTGACGAGCAGGACGGGGTGGCCAGGCCACCAAAACCACCCAACGCAGCCCCGGGAGGGGGTGGGATGGGTGAGAGCAGCCCCTGGACATCACCACCCCCGGCCACGCTCGGTCCCCACTTTGGGCTGCAAGGACAAGGACAGTGCCATCACCGTCCCCGCGGGGACCCCACCACCACGCGCCCCATCGCACCCGCGGCTTGGCTGCCAGCCGCGTTCCCACCCCCGCTCCAGCACCGCCACCGGTCACAGACTGAGACCCGCTGTCACGCCAGCCCAATAAAGGTTTTATTTTAACACAGCCTGTGCCAGCGTCCCTGTCACCTCCCGGGGGCCGGTGGGGGGAGAGAGACCGGGGGAGACGGGCTGAGCCCACCCCCAGACACAGCAGTGCCCCGGGGAGCCGCCGAGCACCCGTGGGTGCTGCACCCATGAGGGCCGGGGAGGGCTCATCGGAGCAGCCCCCAAAAAGGCTGGGGGGGAGGGCGGGTACCTTTGGACACCCCCCCATGTGCCCCCCGTCCCCAGCCTCCCCCAGCCCAGGGGACAGAGGAAGGGACACGGAGGTACTTGCATAGGTGACACAGCACCCCGAGGAGGGGGGATGTGGTGGCACTGCTGGGGGGGACGCGACAGGCTCCCAGTCCCCCACCAGCGCAGACTGGGATGGGGGAGCAGGGTCTTGGCGGGGGCCCGGGGGTGCATAGTGGGGGTCTCGGCGTGCAGCTGGAAGGGCAGGAGCACCTCGGAGCTCTTCGCGGACACCCTTCACGTCACGGCGGGAGGTGGTGGGCTGCGCGGGCGCTTGCTTCCCGAGACATCTCGACGGGATAAAGCATTCCCGTGAAAGGGAACAACTCCCTCCCCCCGGAGGCTCCCGTAGCGCAAGGTGACAAGGAGGCACCGGGTGGCTGGAGAGGCTGCGGTCACAGGGCCGTCGCTTGCGTCTGTATCCGTATTTCCAGAGAAAAGCAGCCGAGCGGAGAGCCCCCAACGTACGGCAGCGGCGATGGATCATCCCCCCGGCCTCACGAGGGGTGGCGGAGAGGAACGGCCCCGAGGAGTCCGAGCAAAGCGGGGTGCGCCGGACGAGCTCGGCGGCAGCGAGGAGCCGAGTTCCCCCCAGATCTTCGGGCGCTGCTGCTCCTGGGTTCAGGCGAGGGGTCGAGTCTCCGAGGGCGGGGAGGAGAAGGGACAAGGCATCGCTCGCACAAATAGCCCTTCGAAACAAATCCCATGCGCTGCCGCGGGGAGGGACGGTGCCATCCTCCCTCTCCAGGCACCCAGGGAAGGACCGAGTTTAACGGAAGGGGGAAACAGCCAAGCAGGGGCCAGAGCTGGGAACACGCTCCAGGCAGGCAGGAGGGCTCGGCCGCCCAGCCGCCGCGTCCCGGCGCTCCAACACGGCAGCGCCAAGCCCTTGGGCACAGCAAGCAGCTGTGGGGTGGCCCCGAGGAGCGAAGTCACGGTCCGGCGACTTGGAGGTGGCCTTCAGCAGACGAATGCAACTCGTGTCAACGTGGAACAGGAATGATTTAAAATATATATAATATAGACTTTTATTATTCACCCGTTAACTCCATTATACGCCAATCACCAGCTAGTTTCAGCAGTTACATTCCCTTGTTCACGTCTTTACGAGGATGCAATTAAATCAAAACAAAGGAGACCGCTGACGCCAGCGGGGGAGCGGCGGCCGGCGCTGCGGGACGCGGTCGGTGAATCCAGGCGGTGAGCGGCTGCGCGGTTGCTTCGGATCCACCTCTGCCGGCGTGGGTCGGAAAGGAGGAGGGCAGCAGCTCCTCGGCGGCGCCGCGCTCTCCTGCCCAGGGCTCGCTTACTGCAACACCAGTCCGACCTGGGGGAGCCAACGCAGACGGCAGGTCAGGCCGTGCCCGAGCGCCAGCGATCTCTGCCCCAGACCCGGCTCCGGGTGAACGCAGCTCGCAAGCGCTCGCGGTGCCGGCTGGGAGGGCGCAGCGTTGTCCGTGCGGGTTTCCCCACCGGTTTTGGGATATTTGAGAGCAGCGAGCCCTGGGCTCACCGCCAAACGGGCGCACGGACCCTGCCCAGCTCCGCTGCGGGGAGGTGACCGATGTCTGGGGTGTGACAAAGCCAGGTCTGTGAGACAGCCTTGATCTGTGAGCCGAGGTTGGTTGTAAGCAAATAACAAGAGATTTGGGAGAAGCTGCTTCCCGAGAGCCTCACACCAGGACGGGGCCCTCGGCTGGCACTGCTGGTGGCCGTTCCCAGGCTTCAATCTGCCACGGGCAGCCCCACCGCAGGATACGGCCGGAAACTGGCTCCCAGCACCAGGCTCTCCAACCCACCAGCTCTCCCAGCGCAAAAAGGGACGGCTTAAACCTCCCAACAACCTCCTGGAGCTTTTGGAAAGGCTCAGCGGCAGAGCAAGGCTGGCTGAAGACGCGCGGGCTCGTACCCACAGACAGACTGGCTTTGCACACGCTGCGAAGGGAACCAAAGCCTCATCACTGCCGTTAAGGCGCTAATTAGCTGCTGGGACGTAGCACGGGCAGCTGCTGGTTCTCAAGCACCGTCCTCTCCAAGGGGGCTGTGGACCGGACGGATGCTGAACCACATCTTCAGGGTGGAGACACGGTAGAGTGCTCCCTAAAACCGGCCCAGGGCAGGCAGAGGGGTGTCTACGGGGGTGGCTGCAAGCGCTGGGAGCCACTGGGTGGGGGGCGAGCCGCCGGCCGCGGGGACGAGGTGACACCCCAGAGATCCCGTGGTCCGCACACGCTACGAGCAACCGCGCTGGCAGAGCTCCCTGCTGTCACAGGGTCCCGCTGAGCGACGGCCCAACGGCTCCAAAGCCCGTCTGCTCTCTCCAGGGAGGCTCCTCTGTCTCGCCCCACCGTGACACGCAGGCCACACGGCTGCACGGTGACACCCGGGGTCCGTGCAGGCTCACGGGGCACAGCAACCACCTCGTGCTTTTCCCAGGGACGTCCCCTGCGCAGGCACGGCGGGGAGAGCGCAGAGGAGCCGTCGGGTGTACCGCTGGCCTGGGAACGCCGAGGTGTGTGCGACAGCACGCTCAGCTCCCCGGGGGCTGCGGGGACAAGACCCCTGCCCTGCGCTGGAGGACCCCGCCACCCCAAGGCACTGACCTTCTCCGGTGCCATGCTGGGACACTTCCAATTGTACAGGTAATACTGCAGGTTCCCGTCCCCGATCCCAAACTTCAGCTTCTCCAGGAAGGTTTTGTTTTCCATGAGATCCAGTGCATTGAAGACGTCGAATCCTTTCTGCAGGGACAAGATACCAAGCCGTCAGCTCCTCCTGCTCACTGCTGGGGAGTCCATCCCACCCCTGAGCTGCCTGCCCCCTCTCCTGCCCAGCTTCGCACCCCCAGACGAAGGGGGCGAGGCTGATGGGGGAGAACTCAGCATCGGCGTATCCACCCTCAGCCCAAGCGCTACGGACACCCAGCGGCACAGCTTGCTGTAAGAAATGAGCGGAGACCCTAAGCTCTGCTCAACGCTAGCCAGGGGGTTCAGGCTACCCCTGAGTCCCTCTCCTGGGAGGCAGATTCTTCAGGATTTGGGTTTGTACAGCCCTGGGTGCAAGCCCTGCCCTGCTCAAAAACCTGAGGGTGGCTGGGCGAGCGGCGAGCTGCACGGTGCCCGGCGGTGCGAGCCCGCCCTGCCATCGCTCACCGACTTGGCGAGTATGAGCGCGTCGCTCATGAGGTCGATGAGAGGCGTCTTGGTGTGGACGTTGTAGAAGGAGTAAGCAGCTTTCAGGCTCTTGTGAGTCGGGTGGTTCATGATGGTGGAGGGCAGCGTGTAGAAGCTCAGGAAGTCTGTCACCTCCCCTGGGGCGCTCTGGAAGCCAGAAGTGACACCAGCAGGTCAGAGCCAGGAAAAAGCCCACCTGGAGCCTTAGAGGGGCTCTGCCAGTCTGAGTGATGTGTGAGCTCCCTGAGAGACCTGGGGCAGCCCAGGATGGAGAGGCACCATCCTCCAGCAGCTCAGACCTCCCACCCTGGAAAGGCACCTCACTGCCCAGAGCAGCAACCTCCCCAGTGGCTCCCACAGCTCGCTGCACTCTTCCAGCGGAGGCAGAAGCCCAAGAAAACACCACCCATCTTGCTCCTGCCCCCTCACCTCTACCACGAAGGTGTCGATGATGTTCTCCTGAGGTAAGAACCAGTGCTCCACCTCCTCTCGGCTCATGACAGGTGTCAGGTGGAACTGCTTCAGGTACTCAGTCAGGAGCTTGTGCACTGCAGAGATATCTCTGTGCTCCATTGGCCGCAAGCCAGGAGTCTTGGGAGTCTACGGAAAGTGGGACAAACGGTTTTGCGTTGCTTGCACAGTGGTTTTTATCTCCAACAAGTGGCACAGAGATGCTTTCTGCTGACATCAGCCCATTTTCAGTTCCACAACCCAGCACTCTCCCCCACAGCCCTGCTGGCCGTGACACCGGTGACAAAGACCGCAGAGAAGCACGGTCCCAAAGCCCCACGTGCCGGGTCAACTCCCGCTGGATGTGGCCTCCTACCCACTAATGACACAAGATCTCTGCTTCCCTCCAGGTCTCTGCTCCTGCTCGCAGCGGGGACGGGCTGGGAGACGTGCCCAGAGCACTGCAAGGAACCAGCCCGTGTTATTCCAGCTGGCCTCGATTTCTAATCTAGGGTTGGGATTGCGCAGCAAAACCCGGATCAAGCAGCACGGACTGCTTCAGGGCGTGGGTTTCTGCCCAAAAATCGGTAGCTACAAAACAGCAGCCGGTGCCTTTGCGGAGGAGGGAGGCAGAAGACAGGAGCCGCGTGCTTGCCCAGCACTACAGCAGCGCTCTCCAACCCAAACGAGCAGCTCTGACCGACAGAAGGAAGCCAACAAGGTCGGGGAAGGTGGTGGCAATTTTAATGCTGTGTTTGTCCTTTCCCCCACAGCCAGCTGGGGAACTTCCCCGGCAGGACAACCGCAGTGACAGAACCCATCGGTTTGACTGAAGAATGAGGGACTAACCCAGTTCAAGGTCACTCCAAGGCTGTGTTTGGACAGATGAAGGCTGTCATATCTGCGTTCTAGTTTTACCAGGAGGACAGGATATGACTCACCATGAAACAAAAGCTCACGGGGTCCTCTAGCTGCGAGAATTTGCCCTTAAAACGCAGGTACCCAGGCAAAAATAAATAGAGATTAAATAAAGCGCAACGGCTTGACAGAGTCATTTACTACACGAAACAAACCCCAGTTCTCCAGGCGGAGGATTCGACCTGAGCAGAGATGTTTGTGTCTCCAGCTCCCAGCCTCGCCCCTCGCTCAGCGAGGAACGATTCGTGAGCTCTGCCTCTGCGGCTCACGGCCCCGGCTGGCACCCACCTCGGGCAACCGGTAAAGCTTCATGGTACGTTGCATAGTCATGTTCCTGCTCAGGTGGGAAAATTTGACCTCGATGAGTTTCCGAGGATTCAAGGACCGGTGCCAATACCTGCAGAAACACACTGGCGGTGGGAGACTCGTTCTCGGGCAGCGGGACAGCGCGAGGTTCTCGTAGCTGCCATGAGAGGGCAAGCGAGAACATCAGGCCGGCTCGTGAAGAGGCCAGCAGCTCCCGCGGAGAAAAACAAGGGCGGCCTGAGCTGCTTGCGCTGCAGAACATCTCCCGTCTTGAGATAGGTGAGCAGCTTAAGCAGAGCTACTGGATTTAATCTTGGAAGGACGGTGTGAGGAGGAGAAACTCGGACTGGAACGGATCCCTCCCGTCCTGGGGAATCCCACACATGCCACACGCCACAGAGGGGATCCCGGCAAGGGAAGGTCTGCGGACCGAAATCTCTTTGGAGAAGCGGAGACACTCACCTGCAAGTCCCCACAGGCTTTGGCAGCACCACTCCCGCAGTGTAAACAGCCTGAAAGATCCCCTCCAGATGAACCCGCCGCGTGATCTCGCGGATCAGAACCGGAGCCACCCGTTTCGAGCGCAGCTTTTTGTGGACGCACAGGAAGTTTATCTCTACCATCTTCTTCTCTCTTGGGAAGGAAACAACACAAAGCATGAGACCTGGCTGTCCTGACCCAGGAGGATCGGTCCAACGCCCTGGGCAATTTACCTCCAGCCCCTTCAAAAGAAAGAGGAGTCAAAGCCTCGGGGAAGGCCAAGGGCCAAGGGCGGGGTTTGGAGAACTCTCCCTTAAGCTGTTTCCCAAGGTTTTCCCAAGGAAAACGGTCTCCATCCAGCTCTGGAGGATTTCTGTACGACAGAGCTCTAAGCTGACCTCACTCGCTGAGGAAAACAGCCTTCACAGCTGCTAACTACAAGATGCCCTTGCACAGAACTTCACTGCCCACCGTAAACATCCCCCACCCTCTCTTCCAAGCAGCAAAGCACCTCCCCGGCCGAACGGCGTAGGTCTGGCTCAGTCGGCCAGAGAGCACAACGCAGCCAGACCTCCTGAGCACTCCCGGGAAGCCCCCCCGTGCCATCAGGGTGAGAAAGGCAGCCGAGCAGCACTCACGTGTCATAGATGTGGATAGTGGCTGGAATCGCGCTGATAAATCCAACCAGCTTCTTGCTGGAGACAACCCTGACTCCACAGTGCCACTGGGGCAACCAGCCCGGAGGACGCAGCGCCCTGGAGATGAGACACATTTCAGAAGTCACATCCCACCAAACGTCCCCCGTGGACCTGCTCCCACCTCCCCGTGCTGCCCTGGGATGCCCCGTTCCTGCTCCAACCGCCCGACACAGCCGTGGGCCTGCAGGCGGGAGGGTGAGAGGCTGAGAGTGAGGTGACAAGGCAGGACCGCTGGGATCCGGGGCAATTCCTGCACTCCGTGGCCAAGGCAAGTTCTCGCTAGTGACAGGGGAGGAAAATCAGGTTCCCTGATTCATTAACACCCTGAGGAAACAGCAACTTCACTGCAACAGGTCTCCAAGTGCTATTGCTGGCAAAATTACTTGGCAGCCACCTTCATCCTACAGCTCCAGGGCACTGGGAAGCTCCTCAGCTACTGGAATTTTTACAAACACTCATGGGATCAAACCAACATGGAAAAAAAAAATCCAGTTTTAGGCTCCTGTATCTCAAAGAAGCCAGATGCAGGACTGGGCCAGAGACCCCTCTCGCAGCGTGCCTGGGACACGGCACACGCGCACAGTGACAGACGGGGAAGGGAGATGACGGAAAGAAGTGAGACGGGATCAGCGAAGGCATCTGCAGCCCTGTCACCGGGATCAAGCTTGCCAGCCTCCAACCCCCTCTGCTCCGCGGTCGCGGTGCCGCTCACCACAGCAGGAACTCAGGGGAGTAATCGAAGCGGAACATGTTGTCGTCATCCTCCACGTAGTTCTCGTTCAGAAGCGTGTACAGCTCCTTCAGCTACAGCAGGAGAGACCAAGCAGGTCAAGAGAGTCACCCAGCCACCACACAGCCCAGCTGCCCTGCGACGGGACCCCGAACGCTGCAACGGGAGCCAGGCGCAGCCGTGCTCCTGCTGCCAGCACGTCCCCCTGCTCCGTGCTGCTGGCTCCGGGCTCCTGAACCAGTGCCACTGCGGAGCAGGGTATGCAGCAGGATGCACAGGTAACTCCTGCTGCCCTCAGGTCACCTCCAGAGAGGTGGGTCATGGTCTGGAGGGTCTTCCTAAGGGAAAACTTGTGGCTTCAGGCATCCTTATGCTTAAAGAGCATGTGGAGAAGTCCTCATTTGTCCCCGTGAGGAAATCAGGCCAACCAGGCCAACTTGGACGGGTGAGAGGTAGCTGCAGGGTGGGGGAAGTCAGACCCATCCAACTCCAAGGAGATGGTGTGACCACCGAGCTGGAGAGCCGCTTGGTGCAGTGAAAGACACGTTCCCATCCCCAAAGCCATCTTTGGCAGTCCAAGCACGGAACTGCCAACCGTGCAACAGAGACGCCCTCCCAACACGCGTGTGCTGGGCCACCTGTACTCACCACGCCTCTGTCCCCAAGGTCCAGGGCGTCCCAGGTGAAGCCCTGGGGCAGGGTGTATGGCTCCTGACGGATGTTGTCTTTGTCTGGCTCAACGGGACCATGGGTGTTCACCACTTCTCCTGGAAGAGAGAGGAGGGAGCCGTGAAGATGCTCTCTGCTGTGTGAGACCATGTCTCCACCACACCTCAGTCTGGTGACTAGCATGCTCCACCTCCCCACCGTGATCTCCCACCCAAGGTCCCTGGTGTGGGCAGCCAGGCATCGCCACTTCACCCACTTGGTTTGGGACCTGCCACGTATGCAATGACACGGGAGCAGAGAACCAAAACTCCTCTTTCAGGGGCAACAACGGAGCCGATCGGGCAGCAGAGAGAAGGCGATCAAACTGATCAGAGCTTCCACGTCCTCCAGGTCCACACGCCATCCCTCAGACCTCCCCATCCCCACAGCTCCAGTCTTGGCCAGCGCTTTCCCATGAGCTGCTCCATCAGACAGCGGCTCTCTCCCTGCCAGCTCTGGCCCCTGCCGTTTGGCAAGCGTCAGGGTTTCCTTCCCGCTGCGCTTAAAGAAGAGCTGAAGCGAACAAGACAACTTTTGTTGAAAAAACACCGACTCCCAAAGCTCCCGATTCAGCCAAGAGATGTCGGTTCAAGCACCAGCTTTCTCGGGGATGTCAACACAGCGGCATCACTTGAGTGCTGCCAAGAGAAGCAAGCTGCACTAATTAGGAATTCCCTTAAAAAAAGGGATTTAAAAGGTTTCCAGGCAATGGGAGGTGAAGAAAAGCCCAGAGCAAGAACTGCCCCCACCACACCCACCCAAAGCAGCTTCCAGAAACACTCACTCCTGGCTGGCCTCTCTGTTCTGAGCAGGTCCTAACTGCTCTGAAATCCGGCCCCAAAAAAATCCCACAGCACTTTTGTTCCCCGACCCTAAATAGCCTGGCGTACACGACGCTGCGTGCCAGAGCGTGCTCCCGAGGAAGGCCCGCGAGAGACGCTGGGACCCAGCGAGTGGCTGGCAGCCAGAGCGCAGCCCGTAGTGTGGCGTACGGAGGAGCGGGCTGTTTTGTGCCTCTCCTGCCCCAGAAGGTGCCCACCCTTCCTGCGGCGTTTCCCCGGGCAGAAACGACGTTTGCCATGTCCAGGATCCTCTGGGAAAAAGGGATCAGGCTTTGCTGTCTCATAACCCCGTGCCATCTCACCAGGATTTTCCCAGCACAAAGCTGAGACCATCACTCCCAGCGGCCTTGCAGAGCAAAGAAAGCCTCAGACCGGTGCTGACAACACAAAAAGGGAATGAAACACGGCACGCAGCGTTTGCAGCAAGCCGGGCTGCACACAACCCCATGAAGGAAATTACTGAAGAGCAGCCACGAAAAGCTGTGGGTAAATCTAGAAACGAGGGGCTTGGATTCATTCTCTGGTTCTCCTGAGCTCTGCGTGGATTTTGCTGGAGTGTGCTGGGGTGGAGGGACTGAGTGAAGCAATCCCGGGCACCCCAGGAGCGCCGCAGGTTTGCCGCAACTAGCTCGGGAACGAGCGCCTTCCAGCCACGCAGCCCCACTGCGGCGCGCCCCTCGTCCTTCCAGACCTGCTCAGCTGCCGAGCGCTCCTGTCACGCCGAGAAACGCCTCGTTACCGCCAGCAGATCGCTTCTGATGCAGGCTGACAGCGTCAAGAGCAAACTGGAGAAAGAGCTGGAGCAAGGATTAGAGCTAGGAAGCGCAGCCAGACTCTTCGAAGAGCGGACAAAGAGACAGGATTCCCCATCTTCAGACGTGCACAGCGGCTGGGGGGGTGCAGACGCCTGCGAGGTTTGTGCCTCCCTTCTCCCAGCTCTCCCAGCTCAATCCCAGTGCCCGCCCGTGACGGAAGCCGATGTGAGCCCAGCAAACCAACAAGGGGACAGCTCAGCACACCGAGCTGCTTGCTGAGCGGCTCCCATCACCGGCTGGTCCCGTCTCACCCCGAGTTACCTTCCCCGCCACGGACCCCTTGCTGGGAAAGGGCAGAGCTGGTTAGCTCCTAAGACTTGGCAAGAGGAAGGCTGGCAACACTCCACAGGAAACTTGGGCAGAGGGCTGGGGAGAGCCAGTTTGAGGGGTAAAGACTGAGATTAAGGGACGTCAAAACGCAGGAGGCATCAAATCGGACGCCTGGAACGGTTCCTTGTCCCTCTCGACCCCCCAGCCACCCGCCCAGCTCTCTGCCGGCAGAGCTGGTTGCTCAGCCCATGATCCTGAACGGTGGGACAAGTGTCGTCGGAGCCTTGCAAGCCCAGGTAGGACAGCACTGAAAGGCCATCCAGGGACTCGCTTGCTGGCCAGAGACCAGCTTCTTTGGGCTTCTCTGAAGGCTTCTTTGAGCGGCCTGGGGAGTGCAAGGCTTCTCCCAAGGAGCAGGAAACGGCGAGGGGCTGTACATACCTAGCTTGGGCACCGGTTGCGTGTCCCAGAACTGGTAGCTCCTCTTGCTGGCTTCCTCCATGGTTTTGGCAGGGCCCTGACCTACAGAGAAGAGCTCGATGGCTTTTTGAATCTCCTGGATCCTCTCAGCAGGTAAAGAATTCACCTGAGGGCAGAAAAGAAGGGTGGAAAGACAAAATGAGTAAGCTGAGCCACCAGGTCTGTATTTCAGCTCCTCACTAGGGGAACCTGGAGCTGACCCTGCTAGGAAGAGGAGAGCAAGAAGACTTGGTTCCAGCCTAGACCCTCTTGTAACCCTCTGAGATGCATGAACCCTATCACCAGGCACCTCCCACACACCTAGACTTGGTTTTAGGCACTCCTGGGTGGAAGGGGACAGATGAAGTGCCTTAAGATGCTTTAAGGCTCAGCTAAGGAGGGTGCTGCGAGCCCCAAGAGCAAACCTCGCTGCCTCGCCCTGCCTCACACCCATGCAGAGACACCCTGGGTCAAACCACACCCAGCGCTTGGGCTTTCTGCGGTGGCTTTTCTCCTTCACTTCTCCTTCGGCCTCCTCCATCTCAGCCGGATCCGTATCTGCAAACTGCAGCTTCCAGAGCAGTCCCTGGGCAAGGCAGAGAGGCTGAGCCAAGATAAGGACACTTTCCTCCTCCTCCTCCTCCCTAGGCAGGGTGGGCAGCTCTGCGCTGAGCTCCCAACCCCAGCTCCTCCCTGACTCCCAGTGAAGCTGGTTTGAAACACTCAAAGCTCCAGTTTAATGCTCTGCACAATGGGAAGGACAAAACGTTAGGAATATTTGGATGAGAACCGGGCACCAGACAGAAAACAGCCTCTGTTGACGTGCAGATCTTTGTCTGTGTTCCCACCACAGGACCAGAGGGGACAAGAGGGTTGACTGCAAGCACTGGGAGGGACAAACCTTGCGTGTCCCGTGCTCCTTCGCGAAGCACCAGCTGCTGGTCAGGATCAGGCGAAGCCACGAGGGGTGAGACAGACCCTGCCCTGACCCAGCTGCTGTCCTCACGTTAATCAAGCAAAAACCAACAACCTCAGATGTCACCCCACAACAGGAAAACGCTGTCGTCGTGCTGGCTGCGGGCAGGAGGGGAAGCTGGCAGGTGGCAGCGTGGCGGTGCCCTGCTGCGAGGGGGCAGCTGGTGTCTGCACAACTCAGAGGCGCCAGGCTGACCCTTTCACCGCAGCGCAGGAACCGGTCCAGCCAGGGACCGCGCTCACCCCAGCAAACGCCTCCCGCAGCATCGGGAACTCCCATGCACGGAGCCAGGCCAGGAAATTACCCTAAACCTGAAGTTTTTTGACAAGCCTAAAATCAGGACTGGGAGACTCTTTCCTTGCCCTAAGCTACACCGGAGAGGTTCAGGATGGTTCAGAGGAGGTTCAGAGGTTCCCTGTCGTGCGGGGCCGCAGCTCTGGGAACGGGTCGGTCACCTTCACCGGCTGGTCGTGAGCCTGGTCGGGCTGATCTCCTCCTTTCTCTTTCTTCCGTTTGGGTTTCTTTTTCTTCTTTTTGGCTCCGCTGTCATTTGCTGGACTCAAGCCGCTAGGGAACAAAAGAAACCTCATTGGAGCCTTTCTTTTATTGGAAAACATTTATATGGTTTCTGAAGCTCTCTAAAGAAAACACAAGGTCCCCGCTCTGAGCCCAAGTCTCCAGGAGGAGCGGGGTGCAGCCGTGTGTCCTCTCCCCTGCAAGCTCCCAAAAGGGGACCAGCGCCAACATCTCCCACCCCACGGGTTTGCTCAGCGGTGGGGAGCGAGCCCTGCACCGCAGGCGACCACCGCTGCGCTGTCACATCGCTCCGCTCGGCCCCCTGTGCCCAAATCCACTCCACGGAGCGGTGGGAACACCCAGTTTAGGGTGGGAAGCGCCTGAGCATCGCTGCTCCTTCCAGGGACGCGGGGCATCCCCAGACACGCAGATGACGATCACCCCAACGCAGCCGCAGCCGTGAAACCCCGCACCAAGCCCGGCCGTGCGACCTCACACCAAAACACGGGGCGGGTGCGTGCTCCCGGCACGGCGCAGGTGAATCCTGCGTGATATCCCGACGCAGGACAGACGACGTTACTGCCGAGGAGCTGGAGCTCCCCAAGCCTGGCGCCTCCCAGGCGGGTCTGGCTGGAAACCGGTACAAACCAGTACAAATCCTTGGGATCCAAGCCAGGATATCTTTTACTCTAGACCTAGAGGTGTCTCCTTCCTTGCACCCCAAAACAATTCCTGCTTTCTGAGCAGGGACAACCGCACAGCTCTGACCTGCCCAGAGGCACCGGCCAGCCTGGAAACCTCCCGAGTGCCGCTTGACCCCGGGCCACCTTAATGTCTTTACCAAACACAAGACAGAGGTGAAGAGGGCAGAGCAGAAAAAGGAAAGAGAAATACATTGGAGCAGCACCCAACTATTTATTTCAGCAAGGCCAGGAAAAGGAGAGAGCCAGGAGGGGAATGAGGTTTAAAAAAAATCCCTGGCCTGAGCAGCAAGTGAGTTTTGAAACCAGGGAAAAGTGGATTGAGAAAAGCTTTTTGGAAGGATGAAGCCGGGAGGGCTGGGTGCAGAGACGCCCGCAGACGGCGAGGCCGCCGACGCTCAGGGCGCAGAAACCCGACGTGACGGGCAGCCGCGGCCCTGCGGAGCGGCGACGCCTGGCTGGCAGGACACGGAGCAGCTGAGCCGAGGAAGGCTTTCCTCTGGACAAAACCTGAGCAGCAGCGGCCGCTCTGCAGATGGCATCTGCTGGGGAAAAAGATTCCTGTCTGTCAGAAGGGTGAAACACCAGGAGACAGCAAGCATTTCCTCACCGGCACGGGGAGCAAGCGGTGGTGCAGGGCGAGCTGCCAGGCAAAAGGGGGCTTGATGAGAAGCCCCCCCCTCTTCTCCAGAAGCGCTTTAAGCCCTCGCAGGGGCACAGAGAGAGGAGCAGCCGTGAAGCCGCAGCCCTGCGATAATCAGCATCTCCCGGCGCTGCTAAACCGTCCCTGGGAGGGGACGTGTCACCTTTCCTCCGCCGCGAGGAAAGGGCTTTACCTCCGCCCAGCAAGGCGCGAGCTCTGACATGACAGCAAAGTAATTACAGCAAAGCGGTGCCGACACCGCTATCGATTTTGGTGACAAATGCACGATGGGGTTGTTTGTTTTTTTTTTTTTAAAAAACTCCTCACGGAGGAGCACGAGCAAGCCCTGGCAGATCCCCAACCAGCCGGGATGGCCACACCGAGGTCCTGCGCTGAGCCAAACCGTCCACCGCGGAGCTGCAACGAGCACCCCAACGCACTTCTCACCAGTTTTAACGCCACAAACCGACGGCACGAGGGGGGTTTGCGAGCACGTCCAAGGGCAGACGCTGAAAGCCACCCCTTCCAAAGGGGATGGATGTGTTTTCCCAGATCCCCTCCTGCGTTGGGATGCTGCAGGTGTCAGAGGTGACAAACAAAACCCTCCCAGCCCCTGCGTATTCAGTCGGCGTCGCTTCGCTTCATAAATCAGAGCTGCCAACTCCCAGCTTGCTGCTAATGAGTTCAGCTCAGCCAATATCACTTCACCCCCACGTCGGGCTCACAGGTAAAAGAGCTGAGAAAAATCCTCCCTGATTTATGAGCAAAGCCGTCGTGACCTGGAAGAAATTAGGGTGGCGTAAGGTAGAGATGAAAATCAGCCAGGAGATGAAAACCAGCCCGGCAGAGGAGTCGCCAGCGTGTAGGAAAACGCTGAAAAACTCAAAGGTCCAACTCCCCACACCTAAAGAAGCAACAGTTACAGGTATTTTTCTATTTTAAATTCCATTTAGGAAAGGAAGTATCTTCCTCTCTACGCTCCAGTGCAGCTGCAGCCCCTCGGACACTCCCCAGTTTAACAGCAACATCCCACCAGTGACCTGGGACGAGCCTCCACCACCCAAAATCCCAGCGACCGCAGCCGACAGGACCGAAGAAGCTGTGAGGGCTGAAGCCGGTTTCACTCCCCAGGAAGGGTTAAGTGCCAGGCCAGCTCCTGTCTGACATCCTGCAGCTTTTTTTTTTTCCTCCTCTATCTCCTTTCCAGGCCGAGCTGCTTTGAGAGATAAAGCGGGTGAAGAAGGGGGCGCTGGCCGCGCTGAGCGAAACACCTTCCGATTACCAGCGGGGCGGCAACGGTCCGTTTTCTGACGAAGGAAAACACTTTTCCCTTCTCCCAACAAAGGCGTTGCCGCCGTCACGGCCGTTTCCTACCACTGTAACCCCGTCCCCGCTACGGGACGGCTCCTCGAGGCCGAGGGAAAGGAGCCCACGTTAACCGCTGCGCAGAAAATAACACCCATCACCCGAGCGATCTCGAAAAGCAGATTTTTAGAAGCACTTAAATAAAATGGCTGGGCTTGTTCGAGGCGAGATCCGCTCAGACCGACTGGCCTCCACCAGCTCGGCCGCTCTGGAGGCTGCCAAACGCCAGCCGCAACCAGTAACAAACTGGTGACTGGTGCTTGGCACCCACTTATCAATCACCTGGATCCGTGAGTGCTCCCACTGTATTCCCCCGATCCGAGAGCTTTATTTTTGCAAGGTGGGGGGGGGGGAAGCACAAGGGAGGACACCTCCAACGGCGGCCCGCTCCCCGTGGGCCCGGCAGGAAGCTCCGGGTCGGCACCGGGGGATTCAGCGGCAGGGGCAGGGCGTTATTTCCCATAGCGTACGCGCTGGCGGCGATCAGAAATTGGTTTTTAGGACACAAATCGAAACGCTGCGCTCAGGCTCTCACATTTATGGCAGCAAACAGCACCAAATCCTGCTGCTTCTTCCTCAAAACCCAAACTGGAAACGTCGATTTGGACAAAGGCTCGTGCGGTCTGCAATCCCCGCGCTGCACGGCCTCGCTTCCTAGCCTGAAAATAGATCCCCGCTCCGAATTTAGGTGCTGGAAAATCCTTCTGCCAAACCTGGGGCTAATCGGGCGCGGTGCTTAGGCCGTAATCCCATTAGGGGCTGGAGCGAGGAGGGAGGCTCTGCAGGTGGCAGAGCACGGGTCCCGAAGCAGAGCGTGCCCATGACCGCGCTCCGCGTAACACCTAAAACCAAACCCTGCGCGTCAAGAGCGCGGCGATCGTCCCGGGAACATCCTCTCGCGGCGTAACTGCGGGCGGGGATTGCCAAACCGGGCTCTCCCCAGGACAGGGTCCTTCGCTCTCCCCACACCCTGCTCAGTTCGTGCCGCAGGACCCTCCCTGGACTTTTCCCACCCAAAACCGCTCGCCCCGGGTGGTTTTGCCGAGAGCGGACCCGTTTCAGGGGGCGGGGACACTCGAATCCTTGGTCTCGCTGCCTGGGAACTGACAGATCCCATCACCTCACACCTGCTCCGGGGAGCAGAGCCCGCGCCGGTGTCCCTGCCTTTTTATCTACAACGGCAAAAAATCCTCCGCAGACACGACAGAGGCCCTAGGAAAGCGCGACAAATATGAAAGTGGGATTTTTTTCTTCTTTGGGAAAGCAACAGAGACGGAGCGGAGAACAGTGCAGCCACTTCCCAGTGCTGACACGGGACTCAGGCGGAGGAAAGTCAATTCCTCTTTCCTGTCCTTAAAAGGAAAGGAAGTATTGCTCTTGCTAAGTAATATTTTTACGTTTTATATCTCAGAGCCAAGATCCAGTGACTCCCAACAAGAACTGGGCAGAAGCAGGACTCTGAGCATCGCTCTGCAAACCCCAGCTGCTCAAAGCACTTCCCCTGCCTCCTTTCTGGGGACAGGGTTCAACTGGGGGGACCAGAAACGCTCCCACGCCCCAGCATAACGTCACAGTACGAAATAAACGGAATTTATCTGTTACTGGACATTTCCCAGGCTGCCCAGTCAGCTTGCTGCACTTCAACGCCCGCCCTAGTCGGGGCAGGTAACTGCATTTTAACTCCTCGGGGTTGCCGGAGACGCGATGCCCACGCTGGGATACACAGAGGGGTCAAGAACACACTTTTTCCTGGCAAAGGGCAGGCTGCACCGCTGGGCTGGGAAATAACGGTGATTAAGCACCGTGTCTCCTTTCTGCTCGGCTCTGGTTTCCACAAACCTAATCATGTCAGAGGGAAAGAAAAGAAAAATCTCCCCAAGCACAGCTAAATGTATTAAACCGAGACACAGTGCCACACCCGCGAGGCAAATAAAATATAAATGGGCATCTGTGCTGTCGTAAAAAATGCCCTGTGATATTTCTTGGATGACCTTTTATTCATTTCGGTTATCGGACAGGCGGGACTGCCTCTGGAAAGCTGCCGACGGAGGGAGAAGAGCTCTTCAAGCTGACTGTCTCCACGTTGCAGGGCTGGGAAAGGAGCTGCTGGGGAACCGGGCAAGTGGGAAGAGGAGCCCGGTGAGGCTCAGGTGTGCAAAGCACGAGGCACAAAACCTCTGGAAACCTCTGGAAACCCATGATGTGGCATATGCCACACGCTGATGCACCCTGCTCCTGCTGCAAAGGCAGCAGGAACGAGGATGAAGCCTCTCCTGCAAACCACAGGCATGGCGAGGCAGCTCTGCGCCTTATTAATTAAAACAGTGAGTAACGTGGGTACAATGTTAGGGATTTTAGATCTTTCCTACCAAGACAAGGACCTGCCTCACCGCGTGCGCTCGCTCCCAGCCTAATTGTTGCTATTTCACCACTTCGTACCTCTGGACACTACGCTTCTTGAACCGCAAGACGACTTCAGCTGAGGTTTGCAAAACCCTGGGCTGTGTTTAGGATAACGACAGGACACGCGTGCAGAGGCCTGAGCCTCTTCCAGGGCACAGGGACGAACGCGGGAGGCCACAGGCTCCCGGAAGCGGGATATCGCGCCCAACCATCCCACCAGCCTGGGTGCCACCACAGTGCCACAGATGCCGGGAGGGGGACAGGACTTGTGCTGGAGGGCAAGGGAGACACACCCTAGGGCGAGGACGAGAAGAGCTGCGAAGTGGGCTCAATTCTGCCAAAAAATAAAGGCACTCGCGGCTCCTTTCTGGCTGCCCCGCAGACACCGCGCAGGCCGTCACCCATCCACGCCACGGACTGTCCCGACCCTGCTTAGCTTCAGAACACGCTCCCACAACAGGCGTGAAAGGGAGCCAGCGGGCCCGTCCCCCCCCGCCAGACTGACGGTCAGCTCGACCAATCACAGCGCGGGATGCTGCCTAGTGGCCAATCAGCGCGCCCGCGGGGCGGGGCGCCGCTCACTTCCCGGCCGCTGCCCTCCTCAATGGGCCCGGCTGCCGCCGCGGCGGGCGGCCCCGGCCGCCGCTCACCCCCGGTTGGAGCCGCGCTCCGCCTCGTTCTCGCAGTCGCTGCAGTGCTCGTGGTCGTTCTCGTCCGCCGACGGCCGCGGAGCCCTCATCGGTAGCCGCTTCACTGCTGTCTCACTGTCGTCCGCCATCTTGAAACGGGGCCCCGGCGCATGCCGCACCCTCGCAACAAAGCGCGTCGCGATTGGGCGGTGGGCCGCGGGGCATGCCGGGACTAGTAGTCTGCGCGGGCACACGGAGGCCGGGCTGCTCCGGGGCTGGGACTACAGTTCCCATCGGCCTTTGGGGGTGTACTGGGGCGGGGCTCCGGGGGAGGGAGGGCTCCCTAACACCGGAGCAGCCGTGCGGGGCCACCCGCTGTGGCGGAGAGCCGCGGCCCGTCCCCTCCTTCGCCCGTCCCCCGCCGAGGCCGAGGTACCCGCGCCCCCAGCCCCCTTCCCCCCCCCGAGGGGGCGGGCCGAGCCGAATGAGGGCGGTGCCGATTGGCTGGAAAAGGGACCCCGGCTTCCCGTTAGCCAATAAGCGCGCGGGACACTGCGCCGCGCCTGAAGCCCGGCAGAGGGTGAGTGGGTGAGGGCGCCATGCGGGGGCCCGCTCCGGCCCTCGCACCCCGCGGGCGGCGGCCAGGCCAGGCCAGGCCGGCCCGGTCTGGTGCGGGCGGTCCCTCCGGGGTCTGGCCGGCCCTGCTCCTCTCCCTGGCCGGCCTCACTGCCTTCCTTCCCTCGCTCGGGGCGGCCGGAGCTGACCCGCCCGGCCCTGAGCCCTCAAAACTGTGTCACAGGCCCCGGGCGGGAGCCGCGGCCGTGCCCCGGGTTTGGGGAGGCCGCGGCCCGGGGCCGAGCTCAGGACCAGCGGGAAAGCGCCGTTGGGCTGCCAGGGCCCTGTCCGGTGACAGCTTTCGGCACACGGGGCTTGATTTGGTACCAGCCAAAAGGCCCGGGGGGAGGCTCGTGGTGGCAGCTTTTTCCCCACCGAAGTAACGATGTATTTTCGGGTTTTTCCTTCTAATTGCAGCCTCCTCAAGCCAAAGACCAGGTCTGTCAGTGCGCTGGGCACCGCTCAGAGCGGAGGACGGGAGCAGGAGGAGGGCTGGGTGTAGCATGGCGGTAGGATACGTCTCAGCGCTGTCCTCAGCCCCACAGCACGCCCCATGGATGGCTCGAGGCTGGGGACTTGTGCTTGAAAACCAGAGGAATAAAGACACAAGGGAAAATTTGGGCACCTCAGTTTTAAAAGCCTTTTCCTCAGGGCTCTGGGTTACATCTCCCAGGGCACTGTTCCTCACGGCTGGAATAACTCGCCGAGTTTTCCAGCCTGACCAGCCTCCGTGGTTCATATTTTGGCTTTCCCCACATTTGATTTAGTTAGCACAGGCCAAACACACCCCCAAAAGATAGTGTATTTGGGGGAAAACTGGTTCTGGCTCCTGCCTGTAACATCTGCAGGAATGGGCTGGCCTCTCCACCCTTGTGCACAGTTCAGACCCGAGCTCGTTAAATATTTATCCCTCGTACCACGCATCTCGGATCTGTGCAGGCCCTGCGACAGCAGAAGTGTTTTCAAACCCCGTTTGGCCGCGGTTGCTGCGCTAACCCTTCCAAGTGCTCTTTTGCCCCGGCGGTAATTCCTGCCTGCGGAGGAATGTAACCGAGGGACAGAAATAGCAAGGTTTTTTGGGACCAAGTCCCAGCTGAGGCTGGAGGCCAAAGCACATCAGGGTTACTGCGGTTAAAACCCTGCATTTGCTTTACACGGGCAGGAGAGATTTTTTTTTTATGTATTTATAAAAAACACGCGAGCGGAGCCTCTCCCCGTGCAAGGCAGCGCGCCGCAGGCCTGATTCTCCTCGGGCAGCGTTAGCCCTTGCTGGCTGTTGTAGAGGGCAGATAAAATCCTGCCTGGGAGGGCTGGCTTTTAACCTGCTGCCATAAATACTCCGTCGCGTCGAGCCCACCGGAGCACCGGGAAAGGCTCCCCAGGGGGGGCCGGGTACTCGCTCGGCAGCGGAGCCTGGGATTTCCATCACCCTCCTGCAGAGAACTGGTGTTTATTGTCAGCGCCCTTTCTGATTCCTTCTGAATTCCCCCTTGTTGTTGTTGCTGGAGTTACCCCCATCTGTTTGCCTGGTGTCTTGGAAGGGAAGAGAGCACGTGGTGCTGCTGCGGGCTGGCGTCGGCTCTCGGCAGCCACAAAGCGAAGTCGCTCGGCGACGCTGCTGGCAGGCGCTGCTGGCTTTTGCTCTGACTCCTGGTTCCTCCCTCTGCTGAATTGCCTCCAGCTGCCACAGCACTTCTCCACCCCCTCCTCTCCCTCAAACCATGGGTCTGAGTCCTGTTTGTAGGATCGTGTTATGACAAAAGTGTCTTTTTTTATTTTTTTTTTTTTAGCAAAAAGGCAGCAGTGCTGTGGTTTTGCCCATCTTCAGCCGTCCTGCAGACCTGTGTTCCTGACTGCTGCCCTTGGGTGCGATCCCCGTTTGTGAGGGACGGTGCGGGCAGTAGGTACCTGGTTCCTGTCTGTGCAGAGTTTTTTGGGGGCTGGTGGTGTCTGGAGGGAGGTGTGACACCAGAGCCAGAGTGATGGCTACCGAGATATTTGGGTTCTGGGGTGCGTGGCTCGCCGGGAGCTGGGTCTCCTTTCCTCTGGGCAAGAGGAAGCTGAGGGGTGTCTACCAGCAGCCCGTGGCTCCTGGCCAAAAATGATGGAACCAGTTTCTTCTCAGATGAGAAGGGCAACAGCCACAAGCTGGGGCTTGGGAGGTTCAGGCTCTTCATCTGTGAGGGTGCCATCACCCTGGACGAGGTGACAGCAGTCGGGGCCTCTGTCCTTGGGGATTTGCGGGACTCGGCTGCACGAAGCCCTGAGCGCCCGTGGCTGGGGCTGGTGTCAGTCCGTGGGGGCTGCGGAGGGGACAGGGGTCTGTTCCCAGCCGGCTGTGGCTGTTGCCTTTCTGGGGCTGCAGATACCACCTTGCTCGTGGGGGTCCAGGCTCCTGTCCAGAGCTGCCTCTGCGTCGCTGAGCCTTTTGGTTTTGAAAGGGCGCAAGCGGGATTTGGAGAGTTGCAGGGTTTGGGTTGAGTGGGGAGGGATCTCCGTGCAGAAACTGCGAGAGAAGTCGTCTGCTCCGGGTTGTCTGAGGGGTTACCCACGCGCTCCCAGCCTCCAGGCCATCAGCAAGCACAGGCTCTGCATTTAGTGCCGTGTTTGCAAGCTAACAGACGCAAGTTTGCTGCTCAGAGCCGTGATTTCTTGTGTCTGTTGGGCTGCTGATGACTCCGCTGGCTTCCAGGGAGCGTGGGGATGTGATTTAGTGACCGGCTTGAGTACATCAGAGGTAGCTCATCTCCTCTTACACCCCAGCTGTGGAGCTCAAGCAGGGCTCTCCCTTTCAGTCCTCGTGTTTCTCCGTCCGGGCTGAGTTTGAATTTTCCCCCTTTGTCACTGCTCCTGGGTCTCCCTCGACAGCCCTGCCGGAAATTCGCTCCGATTCAGGGCGCCGTACTGAGTTTGTGGCGTGACGGGTGCGGATGCTAAAGGGGAACGAGTCGCGTGGCGCTGCAGGTAAAGCAGCTGGAGGAGCTCAGGCCGCACACCCAGAGTTAACGGGGTCCAGAGAAACCTCGTTTAACCCCACGCCGGTCTTCAGGCTGTAAAACAGAGGTGCCTGGCTCAAAATCGTGCCGATGCCTCAGTGACGCCCTGAGAACGTACGAAAATGAGCTTCGAATGCAGCCGCCTGTTTGGGAGAAATGTTTGACGCGCGCAGCGTGAGCCAAACGGCCCTGCCCCGGCGCGTCGTCGAGCTCTTTCCTTTCCTTTGCAGAGCGCCATGTTCCTGGTGGGACTCTCGGGTGGAATCGCGTCGGGGAAGAGCACGGTGGTGGCCGTGCTCCGGGAACTGGGCTGTGCCGTGATCGACGCCGATGTTATTGCCAGAGAGGGTGAGTTTCTGCGTAGTTGATCTTTCTCCCCGAGGTTCCCCTGACAACCGGGGCGGATGCGGGGAAGCGCAGACGGCAGAGGGTGCTCTGGGTACGTTCGAGAAGCGTTTGCCTCCCGTTCCCCAGTCGACGAGGCTGCGTGGAGCAGCTGTCTCAGGGATTGGAACTGGGATATATTTTTAATAAAGGGAAAAAAAAAAAAGATCATGTCCTAATAAACACCGTGCGGAGATCTTGCCTTTAGTTTCCCTCTCCTGGAGCGCGGTGCTTCCTAGCTTTGAAAGCAACTCCTGGTAAAATAAAAGTGTTTCTCTGTGAAATGGGCTGATGTGTCTGCCCTGAGCCCCAGGACGCCCGTCCTGTAACGCGGTTACGTTAGGTGGGACCACTCACAGTCCGAAGAGGATTTCCCTCTGCGCTCAGGGTTGCTTGGCTGTAAATACTGAGAGATTGCTCCACAAAATTACATGTACCTTAACGCTCTCCAAAAAAAAAGGGCTCCAAATATCCCAGATCAGAGGGAATTTGGTGCGTGCTTCTGCGCAGCACACCCACCTTGCTGTTCCGGCGACAGAAAAGACCCCGAAATCCAGATCTGTTGCCTCAGCAGGACTGGAGCAGAGCCCCGCTCTCCCCGATGACCTGCGTGGCGCAGGGCGAGATGTTAATCCCGCCGTGCCGCCGGAATGACGAGGAGAGCGGCGCTCCCTCCGGGAAGGGCTGCTGATTTTGTATGCGGAAGGTTTCGGGTCTGCAGCTGAGCGCTGGCGCGGGCGGTGTCATTTTGAAGTGCCTGCGCTTTTCTGTTTGGTGAAGAACTTACCCTGTAGCCACTGGAAGCTGGGATGCTCTTAACATTTTATTGCACTGTAATTCCCCTCGAGGTAGAGAAAATTTGCTGGAGGTGCTAAAAGCCCTCGGAGACGATAGGAAAACAGTACAGATACTCAGTGTTGATTTTCTACCAATCACTTCATTTTTCTCCAATTCCTTTTTGATATGTGTTTGTTTACTGTGTGGATTTCACCCACCCTGAAACCGCCTCCGTGTGAAACTCCACGGGAGAAAGAAATTGGTCTTAAAGACTTTTATTAGATTGGCCTGAGGTTACAACCTGTGGCAACGTTCCTGGATTTTGGAGAGAACGTTATATACGGCCTGTCATTCTCTGTGGTTAGCCTCAGCTTGATTTTAATTATGGTTTTATTACTGCATCCTTTTTGTTGGTGATTTTTTCACGGCTTTGAAATTATACGCTCGTGTAACGTCAGAGGAATTGTTGGGAATTGATCTCTTGGAAGGTTTCTGCGTTCATCCTCCTGAAAAAAATCTGGTGGCTGAGGTGAAAGACAGTAAAAAAAACCTTAGGAACAGCCAAAGCCAACTTGTAGCAGCCAGGCTGTATTCACCTAGCGCTGAAATTTTCGGCTGAAATAACCCTGATGCTGCTCCGGGTCCCTTTCGGATCTCCCCGCTCGACTCCTCGCCCCGCGGGCAGTGGGAACCGGCTCGGCCCCGGTCCTGCCCGTGCCTCGGCCGGGAGCCGTCTGCGAGTCCTCCCGCCCGCGCTGCTGACTTCTGACCCCGAGCAGCAGCACGCAGGAGGGAGGGTTGTGGCGCTGAATTAATGTTTGCAGGATGCTTCGATCTCTCAGGTGTCAGCCCTCAAAGGGACCTTGGGGCTGAGAGGGTTTGTTGGTTTTTTTTGGTTTTTTTTGGTTTTTTTTTTTTTTTGGCAGCCGCTTTCCTGCAGCACCGATGCCAGGTGCGTGCCAGGCCGCAGCGCTGAGCCGCTGCGGTGTGGGTTCGGCGTGTGCCGGCAGGCAGATGTGCCGCCCGCCGAGGAGAATAAGCAGGGTTATTTAATGAACAAAACTCATTTGAGGCCGATCGCTGATGCAAACGCCGACCGTGCCGTAGAACCGGCTCTAACCTCCGGCTGTTTGATGTTATCAGTGGTGCAGCCCCACTCGAAGGCCTATCAGCAGATAGTGCGCTACTTTGGCACCGAGATCCTCTTGGAGAACGGAGAGATAAATCGTCAGGCTCTAGGAAACATGATCTTCTCCCAGCCGGAAAAACGGCAGCTGCTGAACTCCATCACCCACCCGGAGATCCAGAAGGAGATGCTGAAGCAGATCTTGAAGTACTTTGTGCTAGGTAAGAGGCTGCGGCCCAGCGCGCCGGGACGCCTGCTCAGGCAGGAGCTGTCCCTCCTTCCTTTGGTTTTAGAGCGAGGAGAGGGACGGGGAAGGAGAAAAAGAAGCGACGTTGAGTGACGGCCTTTGTGCTCTGCCGCCGGTGGCCTTTCGCGGTGGCGTTTGGAGGATTCATTCCTGCCTTTCACTGCTGCCCTTCACCACCTTCTTCTTCTGTGGTTTAAAGTACATCTGTAGGGCCTGAGAGAAGCATTGTGATGCCTCTTCTGAGATTACGTGCGGGATAATGTCATACCTTCCGAAACGGCCCCGTATTCTGCCCTGCCCCCCAACCGCCCTGGGCTTCAGTGAAAGCGGCGGAGCCCTTTTAGTCTCGATAAGGTGAGAAATGGGCTGACAGCTGTGGTTTCCAAAGTCCTGCTTTTTCCCCTGATAAATATAACAAATACAGCTGTCAAACTTGGTCTAATCAAATGCCAGATAAGATCACCAGCTGTTTTGGAGGTCTCCGTATAGACAGAAGGATGTCTTAATAGAGTCAGTCTGGTTTTGCAGAGCTTATCAAAGCTGAGCCCTGTGACAGCTGAATAGGCCTGTGCCAGGGCACCGCAGGGGCCGTGCGCCGCTGCGGGGCGAGGAGGAGGAGGAGAGAGCACGGAGGAAGAAGCAACAGGCAGGAAAGCCGGGAGCCAGAGATGGAGTCTTGAACCTGGGGCTGCGGGCTCAGGAAGCGGACGCTGTCCTGCCCTTCGGCGAGAGCGCCGTGTGTGTTCAGCAGGCTGCTTTGTCCTCATTAGTCAGGTTTTAATGATTTGGGATAGCTGGATGTTGTCTCTGAGGACTGCTGTGTAAGGAAAGCTCTTATCGATCAAACCGTAGGGCAGCAAGAAATCTCTCTGGGCGGAGATGCTGGTAAAATGGTGACTTGTTGGATGATGATGATGATGTCTTTGTCGAGGCTTTTCTTGCCGTGGCCGGCTCGGTTGGTGGCGGGGTGGATTAGCAAAAGGGGACACCAGCAAAACTGGAGGTGTCCCCGCAGCTGGGTGACACGCGGGGGACCGAGTCCTGACTTACAGCCTTCCCCTCCCCTCGCCTGCTCCTCCGGGCTCGACGGGACGTCCCCCCACGCCGCCGTCTGCCAGGGGAGTTGGCGCTTGCGAAGGGCGGCGGCGCGTGGAGAGCCTGGGGTGGGCTGCAGGGTCCGGGAGGACGATGAGCTCTCCTCCGCCGGCTGCTCCGCGTGGCGATGGCGGTTTTAAACCGCACGTGGACGGTTTGGGTGGGGTTTCAGGCCCTGGGGCTGTGCCTGGAGGCACCTCCCGCCTTTCAGTGTCACAGCTATGAGAGGTCTGCAAGGATTTCCTTCCTCCCCTTGGAAAAAATGGAGCTGTTTAGTCAAAGCTTTCCGAAAAGGGAGGAAAACTGAGCTGGGAAACATTAGCTCGAATGACCGCAGCCTGGCGAAGTCTCGGACGAGTGAAAGAGAGGAGAGCAGATTCTGCTGTGGGCACCGCTCCCCTGGAGAAGCCGGCAACGCCGGTGTGACTGCGGCTCTCGCCAGCCAGGCACAGGCGCTTTCATTTGAGCTTCTCGTTTCAGCTCCTCATTATATTTCTGCAGCTTCACCTTTGGTCTGAGATCATCCAGGTTAGGGTTTGTTTTTTTTTTCTTCCTCTGGAAACTTGGAATGGAACCATTTCCTCCCTCTGAGAGGTAGGAGGGCAGGCAGGCTATGCTCTCCTTTCGCACTGTGGTGCGCGTGTGGCCAGAGGGATTTGGGAATCGGAGTAACGCTGTTCCCATTTTTTGGGGGGATGTCATTTCTGCAGGCTACCGCTACGTGATCCTCGACATCCCTCTGCTCTTCGAGACCAGCAGGTTGACCAAGTTCATGAAATACACGGTCTTGGTTTATTGGTAAGTGCCACGTGAGCCACGAGGACGCTGCCACCTCTCTTAGAGGCTGGAGGGGACCGCCGCGTCCCTCCCGCTCCGGTGAGGGTTTCGCTTCAACCTCGGCGCGAAGCCTTTCAGTGACGCCGCTTTTCTGTAGGCGTGACCAGTGACGCCTTCCTTTATCCCAGTGTACGAGGGGCTTCTTACTGAGGTTCCCCCACACTTGGCACGTTGTCCTGGGGAAATCTCTGTCTTTGGGCCTTCCACAACCTGCGCTCCGTTGGCTGGGGCAGGGTTTGTGGTGCTGCCCCGCTGTTAGGGGCTGTGGGAACGCCGAAAACACGCAGCAGGGTCAGCCTGGGCAGCGCTGCGGGCGCTGGCTCCGCTGATCCGAGTGCAGGATGCCTGTGCCGGATCCCAAACGAAGCGGAGGGCATCTCTACCCCACGCTTTACCCCGGCTTTTCCCCCTCGTGTCGGGGAAACACCCTCTTCCCTCCTGGACCCCCATCTCAGTGCCGCCCTCCCATCCCGGCAGCGACCCGCCGACGCAGCTCTCTCGGCTGATGGAGAGGAACGGGCTGTCCCGGGCGGAGGCGGAAGCTCGCGTCGCCTCTCAGCTGCCGCTGGACGAGAAGCGAAAATTGGCGAGTCACGTCATTGACAACTCCGGGGAGCGGGAGAGCACGCGCCGGCAGGTCCTGAGGCTGCACGCCCGCCTGGAGGATTCCCTGGATTTCCTCTGGGCACGGCTGGTGGTGGGCACGGTGGTAGCCGGGCTTGGAGGGCTGGCGTACCTCCTCCTCCGGCATTTCATCTCTTAATTCACCTTTTCTTTTTGTCGTGGAAGAGCCCTGAATTTCCAGGTTTGAAAAGGGCAGTGAAAGGCCACCTCTCTTAATGAGCTTTGCCAGCTGAATGCAGACAGCGGGCTGAGGCGGCTCCTTGCAGACTTCCCAAGGTGAACGTAGGGTTTGGTTTTTTTTTTTTTTTTTCCGGCACTGCCTCCCCTCTCCTTTCTTCCTGCTCAGGTTCTTACCCACCGGCGGGATGGGACCGCACCTCTCGCGGGGCTGTGGAGGGGACAAAGCCCTCCTTGTCCCCCCGTGGGTCTGTATGATGGGACTTCAGTGAATTTAAGCACTTTAATGTCTTCAGGACAATCCCTTTCCCGGGGGCGCAGGTTTCTGCTAGCGGGTGTCCCCGGGTTGATCTCCTCCCTCCATTTCCGCGATCCTCGCTTGCGGGTCGCCCCTGGCTTTGGAGCTGAGGCGTGATCCGTACCCGGAGCGGGCTGAGACCCTGCCTCCCTCAAACTCCTTCGCTTCTGTTTGAGCGCGTGCCTGGGCGAAGCGGGTGCTGGCTCTTCACGTTGGTTTTAATAAAACGCTAAACAGCGGCCGGCTCCCCGCGGCTCTGCGACCTGCGGGCTGCTGGCGTTGCTCTTTGCTGGCCCGTTCCCAGGTCGTTCCTATGCCGGGGCACGGCTGCGCTCTGTAAAGTTCACCGCACGCAAGCAGAGCTGCTGAGCGCGCTCGTGCTTTTTCCTCGGTACACATCCCTGATTCGGTCCCGGGGAGCTTCTTCGGAGCGTCGGGCTCTGCCGTGAGCTTCCGTGGAGGGGCCGTGGCTTTGTGTCGGCTCCGGGCACCCTGCTGTGTGGGTCTGGCATCCCGGGATACGATCCTGGGCCTCGCTGTGGCCTGCTGCCACCTCCCTGGCCTGCTGCCACCCACCTTGTCCTGACATTTTGAGAACGGTGGGTGTCTCCAGCCCCTGTGCACGGTGGTTCCTGGGTTTCTCCAGGCTGTTTGGGCTCTGACCCACCAGGCAGCCAGGGATGAGCCGCTACCGGTGTCCTCGCTGTCCCCAGTGCCAGCCTTTGGGCGCAGGGACCTTCCCCAGGGGTGTCACAGCCCCCCACCCAGCCACCGTGCGCCTCTTTTTGGGGCCGGCCACCCTTCCCACCCCCTGCACCCTCCTCTGAGCCCAGCCCTGCACCCGGGGGTCCCATGTCTCGCCCACCGGAGGAGACCCGGTGCTCCCTGTGCCGCCACAGCCACAGGAGAACATCCCCGAGCGGGGGTGGCCGCCCTGGGTACCCCAACTTTTCCGGCAGTGCCGAGAGCGAGCCGTAGGCAAGCCATAACGCTGCGCCGTTTTTCGCCTCCTCTGCTTTTTAATGCTCCCTTAATTGCGGCGGCGATGGCGGGAGTCCCTCGCAGCCAGCCATCCATCAGGGCTGGAGCGGGACGCGCGAGATCGGCTCCGCTCGCCCGCCTCCCCCCCTCGCCGCCTCCGCGATAAATGGGGCCGCGCGGGGCCGGGGGCAGAAAGGAGGGAGCGAGACGGGCACCCTAATCGCATTTGGCGCTGCGCTCCTGCCCTGCCGATGTCGGCCAGCCGCTAACGAGTTTAGCGGGGCCCAGGGAACGAGCGGTTTCGGAGGGGCGGCCAGGCGCGGGGCTCCCCACGCCTTTGGGGTGCCTGGCGCCCCGGGCTGAGGTGGGGATCGAGCCCCCTGGGTGGGCTGCGTGCCCCGGCGCTGGCACCCGTTTGGTTTGGCCGCAGAGTCCCTCCCGTGGGTGCTGCGTGGCATCACCACCCGCAGGTCCCACTCGGGACCCCGTGGGGCCAAGCTGGCGGCACACCCCGCACCCGCAGCGCTGGCCGCACGCCTCGGCCGGTGACGGGTGGCTCTGCTCCGTGGGCTGCTGGGTGGCACCGAGGGAGGGGGCCTGAAGGGCAGCACGTGTCCAGCTGCAGCGGGGGGGACACCCTGGCTGAGACCCCTGCGCTCGTGACATGGATGCTGCCCCATCAGCTGCCTCCGTGGGTGCCGG
>WHYT01017656.1:0-26204 GCA_009806455.1 Tetrax tetrax
AAAAAAAAAAAAAGGGGTAAGAGGGATGAGCCTGGACACACGGTTACAGTTCCACTGGCAGAGGTACACAGCAGGCACCCAGCAAGCTGCTCAGGTCAGAATTGAACTGTTCCTTCTGCAGACAGCAATCACAGGAGATGCTCAGGACTCTCAGGTGGGTGGAAACAGCTTTGCCTCAGCACTCCAGAAAAGCACAGGTGTCCAAAGTAACCATCTCTCAAATTATTGCTTACTAACTACACAAACAGCAGAATACAAATGACGAAGGGGTCTATACGGACGGGGTACGTCACCTCCGATACCAGGACTCCACACTAACAACTATAATGATCTTAAAGATCAAGCTAAGTACAATACATACAAAAAAAAAAATTCCTGTGAAAGCAAATGCATAGAAAATAAACTGCCATCAAGTATAAGGAAAGCACACGGGCAGCAGGCTGCGAAGGGACTGTTGCGCAAGCGTCGGAGGACAGAAACAGGATTCACAGATCCAGTAGCTCCGGGGCAACAGCTTTCCAAAGTGCACTCCCATTTTCACGCTTTTCTCAGCGTCCTCAGAAGCACACAAAGACACTTCACTGCCTGGAATTCGACATAGGCCTACATGCAGTAAGTGCACAACGAAGATCAGCCAGTGTACACGCGTCTGTCACCAGCACACGCACCTACCGAGCGATGCACGAGGGAGCGAGCACAGACGGAGGTAATTTCGTGATGTTCTAGCATTGTTCTTTTGGAGCTCAACCTTATTGCCATGGGCTAACGCGTCAAACGGTACGGAGCAGGCTAAACAGCATACAAGATACACGGTAACTCCACAACTCAGCGGTACCCACTACTCCATTTGGCAAAATATTTATTTATAATAAATCCGTTCAAAAGCAGTTGGTCACAAAGAATTCATTTTACATTTTTAGGCTGTAACAATGCTTTTGGTAGAAGTAAATAAACTGTCTCTTTTTACACAGTGTACAAAAACAAAGAGACATTGAAATGACAGTTAACAATAAAACACATGAGAAGGGGAAGAACCGGTAAGACAAAGGCAAAAGCAATAGGAATCTGTCTGCGCACCGGCAACGCTGCCATGATTATTTACCCGTACAAATCCTCAGCCCCACTTCGTTATCATCCCCAGCATAGCTCTTATCTGCAGGTTTACGCTCCAGGAGAGGAATCTGATGCGATGTAGCAGCTCCAGTCACTCTTTCACAGTACTGCATGTCAACACTGGGAATGGTTTCTGATATGGTTTAGACTGCACACAGTACTTGAATAGAAAAAAGTTAATTACTCCCACTCGGTCGTTCCTGGTGGCTTTGACGTCAAGTCATACATCACCCGAGAAATGCCAGGAATCTTCTTAATCTCTGCCACCATTTTTAACACAACCTATTGTGGAGAAAACACAAACGTATCAGAAGAAAGCATGTAAAACAGACCTGATGAAAACTACCTGACAAAAGCTTAAAAAAGGAAAACTCTGTTCACACTAATTCTGTTATACACACAAGAGGAAGAGCCTATACCTATTAGCATATTACCACTAATTAAGAAATAAGATCCACTTAAAGAAAACCTCTAACTTTATGCTATCTGCAGTTACATTTGGAACTTGCTGATTTTTGGCAGTGATGACACCAGGGTATCGATCGCAATACGCTTCCCTCAAGGCAGCTTCAACTTCAAAACTACTCCTTGAAAGTTCAGCAGGAGCGTGTGCTGTTGTGTTACCACCAGTCGCTTTCAGACTTTTCTCAGACCATCATCTCCAGCTGAACCATCAAACACAAAGCAACAACCTGGGTGAAACCCCTTTCAAAAGAAAAAAGGGAGCTCTAAAGGTATGCAGGCATAAATTAAACAATGCATTGCTCTCCATGGAAAAACACAGAAAATTTTTTATCCAATATGCCTATTTTCCCCATAAATACAGGTACGTTCCACAACCTCCGCTATTTTGTTACCACATTATTACCTAGCCTTAAAGTGATCATTTTAAATTTTGAAGAATGTGGTGAGTTTTTTGTTTGGTTGTGGTTTTTGTGGTGTTTGGTTACTTTGTTTGTGGATTTTTTTAAACACAAACTTCAAGGTCAAATGAATTCTCATTTTACATAACGGAATAGCTTACATAGCAATTTAACCTTGAATCATTTCTTTTTAAATGGATGGGCTGCCTTAAAGTAGAAGACTTCAGTTACATACAATTACTGAACAATGGCTATATGCTTTTAAAATATGTTTAAAAAAAAAAGTCTATTCTGTTCTTCATCTACACTGCATTTCCAGAGAGACAAAGTACTTGAAACTGGACATGGATAGTTTCCCAGAAAAAAAAAAAAATGTCTGCACTTGACTCCTAAATTCTTTCAGTGACCTAAATAGAAAACAGCACACTGAGATGTTATACAGCAGGTTCCAGTAAAATCAGAACTGGCGATCAAGGGCAATTGTGTAACTGAGGACATTTCCAATTACTTAATGCATAAAATTAATTTGAAAATCCCAAGAACGGGTGGAATATTCTTTCTTTTTTAATTGATGGTATTTTGGCTCAACTCTGCTGAAAGCCTTTAAGTTTGTCACAGGCATCTGCCAGCTTCTCATTTTGTTACAGTTTTTTTTCCAAAACACCACCATACTCTTCCTAATGAATACTATGAAAGAGAAAAAATTGCAATAAAAAAATCAAAGTCAGGGCAAGCAGTCAAGAGAGAGGGAAGAAAGTCAAAACGAGTCATCTGCAACACCAGCTCATGCCGAAAAGAAACTCGAAAAGCTGTATTACCTCTTCTGGAACCTCATTTCCAGGGGTTGCTGCGATACCAGTCATAAAATCACTTGTAATAAACGTTCGGATAACCACAGATCTTTGACAGGAAGGTTGTTTCTGTAGGGGGTCCCGATCAAAATGCAACGGTGTCAGTATTATTGGCATCTGGCTAATTTTTCCAGCATAACCTGCAGAAAACAGTAGTACAAAGTGCATTAATTTGGTTTAAAGACACAAAGGTGACAGAAGTCAGGGATCTTCAAACAAGAGTCTAACCCATGGGATAAGGCAAAGTACCTACCAGACTCCCTGAGAATATTGTGAGCCTCAAAATCAGCCTGACGTAAAGTGCTGAGGACTCCTGTTGTCAGGAAAGTGGGGGTGACATCTGTAGGGGGTTCTTTGACCGGTGGACCGAACACATACACAACTCTGGAAAAAACACAGAATGGTAGAAAAACACATTTCGTGTACAAAAAGAAAGAACAGATTGCCTAAAGACTGCATCTTTAGTATCGCAGTGAGAAAATAAAACCAGAAAAAAAAGCGTAATAATTTACTTTCTCCTTACCTACTAACTAGAGCTTAATGTAACTTCATTCATATATTCTATAAACATCACATGAATACTAGCTTTGGCAGTCAAATGTATTAATTTATTTTGATTTGCTAGAGACTACCAATTGCCCCAATATTATTTATTCAAGAGAATAATCCTTTGGGGGAAAAAAAAAAAAAAAAAAAAAAAAAAAAAAGAAATACTAACTCAGTGGTATCGCAAAGGGTGTTTTTGCCATTTTACTGTGATGCCAGGAAAAGTTAGGATTATTCTAAGCAAGCTACTTAGTAAGTGCTCACATTTCTACATTCTCTCCTAATACTCAGCCACCAAAAATACCGTTAAATTGCAAAATTTATTGTTAGTGAATAGCTGTGTTCTCAGCACAGGGCACTAACACCGCAATCTTATAAATCTACATGACTACATCTGTAATAAAGTATCTTCAGAATTCAAACCAGTCACATGAGCTTTATCTTTTTGATCCCATTTACTGTGTTTTGTGTGTCGCAAAGTATAATATTGTCTGACTGGCCTCATACAAGGATTTTCCAGGACATATTCACACAAGTTATTTGAGTTTGTAGATACAAACCAAGAATACTTGTCTAAAATCCAAAGCAGAAAAATATGCAAGGTTTACATTCTGTATTTTCGTTTGTAACATAGAGGCTGCAAGCATACAAGGGCAGAAGACCAACTATGTCAGTGCACTCAAACTGCCAGCTGCAGCGTCCCTGTAAACAGCTATGAAAGGTTCTGAAAACACACCCTGGTACAGCAGAACTCCCGGAGACGTGGTGTATTCACAGCAGGGCAGTATTAAATCCAAAAGAGCTTAAAGAAGACAGCAATGCTGTAAATCCAGCACATACTTTGAAACGGCATCTGCAATCCCCATTTTGTGCTCTCTTTAGTTCCCTCTGCATTTTGTTTAAAGAAGTATCTTGCAACTCAAGAATACCACCTCTTTCAGTAGGTGTCACTTCTGTGACAAAATTAAGTTTTACTATAAGGAACTACAAGCAGTTTTGTCAAAGTCTACGGCCAGGCAAGAGGGATATGCATTCTCCAGAACTGATTTAATATCTAAGCAACTTCAGCTGCTAGAAAAGTTATGGATTCAAGCAGCTGGAAAATGCATATTCACAAGACAGCCCAATTAGGATTAAATTGCTCAGCTTTGAAGTTTTCCTATCTGCCATTGGAACTGACAGTCCCACATAAACTCCCTTTTTGACAGAAAGCAAAAACATAGTACATCACACCACAACTCATCAGCAGGCTTGGAATCTTTCAAAAAAGATTTTGCATAAGTTACACTGGATGTTGTCTAATCAAGTGCTTAAAAAAAAAAACAACCAGGCTATCAATTTCTTTTTCAAGCGAATAATTCCAGAAATACATTTATGTTTTGAGTTATTGTGTATTTGTAACCTCTGTATGATACACCTGTCCAACGTACAAAAAAAATCCTACCATAGATTAAACAGGAGAATGCTTGTGCATGCTAAGCTTCTGTATATTAAGTAGACAACTAGAAATAAAAAGAATTCAAAACACTTACCTGTTTATGTTGTGGCACATGCGCGGTATGAGCCTGGCAAGAAACATAAGAGACTCCCAGTGTGGAGCATCTTTACTAGAGATCCCACAAACGTAGCTATATGATCGACAGTCACCCTAGAAATGAAAAAATAACAACAACAGAAGATGAACTTTGCTGCCAAGACAGTTCACAATACTTTCCCGTTCATCCTGTAGGTAACAGGACCATATTTTGTGCCAACATTCAGCAGACGCTAAGCTGGTGAAATCAGCATGCTGACAAACACCCAGCGAATGACAGAACAGAGCAAGACGACAGACCTCTCGCGAGCTAACAAGGGCAAAGATTCAGAACGGAAAGATTCATGTAAGGTGACCAGAACACAGGACTGACTGTGTATTGGTGTTTTCACAACACCACCTGAGAAAGGCCTGTGACAAAGGATAGAAACCTGCTGATGGCACTGCTGTTTAAAACAGTATCCAAACCTGTCTGCAAAGAGTTACAGAAGCGACGCACAAGATTAAGCAGCTGAGATAAAATAAGAGATGTAATTCAATACCGATAGTGCAAAGAAAGGTACTTTATAGCTACGACTACTCAGTAAAGAAATCTTCCAAGTTATCGCACACAACTCCATGAGAATGCCAGCTCAGCACTTGCATTTGGTTTGTATTTCTGTGGCCAAATGACAGCACACACAAAAGTCTACATGGCATTAGCAAAGCAGTGAAAGGAAAGAAAACACTGTGCCAGCGCACAGATCCAGGTGTTCCCGTATCCTGAGCAGCCTGCACCGCTCTGGTTCCTTTCCTCTCAAGGATAAGGATTTCAAAAAGTACAAGGGCAACAAGCATGTTCAAATGGAGGAAGCAGGGTTTGTTTGACCAACTTCATCTAGGACTCCTGAGCCTTAAAGGCGGCAACAGGATTACGGCAGATGTCTACAAGGTCAGGAATGTCATGAAGAAACTGCCTATAAGTGACCAGCATTACTCATCCTTAACAATATCCTCAAATACAACATCTGGCATTTTCTCAAGCGTCAGTTGAGATATCTTGACATCTTTGCACTACACCAGCACTGACAAATGATGATACCGCAGGTATCACAGTCACTTAAGTTTATGTTCTCCAGTCAAGCCCTTTATTTTCAATCTTCAAGCAGCAATTATTATGCTTCACTGCAGCCTGCCACTCTGCTAGGAAGCAGCTTTCAGAACATCCCTGGAATGAACCCATTTACCTGCACTCCCACAGTTTTGATTGGTAACAAGAAGGCATTCAGTGAATGTAGGCTTGTAATCTGCATCAGCTTCTCCTGGTCTTCCTCAGTCGTACACGCTTTGACCCTTTGCAGCAAAGTATGTGGCTGTGCAACGATGCAGAAAAATGAATTTTAATTAAATAAAGCCCCCAAGCACTCAAACAGAACTTATAAATAATAATTTTAATTAGATTATAAGTAGCTGTTTGCTTAAATTTAAATTGGAACTATTTAAAAACAATTAAAGCTCTCCTTTAGGTGAGGCTCTTTTCCTATGCGCTTTCACAAAGCTATACTTCTCATTTTTGTTGTTGATTTCAGATACAAAACAAAGCAATATCCTGTTATGCTACTACAAGTCAACAAATTTTCAAGGAAATACTTCCTTCATTTCGGAAGTAATTTTGAACTTAGGACTTTGACTTAGAGCCTCTGCTAACAACTTTCCAGCTCCCTGCAGTTTAGTTCAAGTGAGCTTACAGTAATCACGAAGGTCAGAACATATAAGAAGTTGAAAACTTAAACGTTATAAATTAAAACCTCAGGTTACTGTTCAGGACATCTGACAAGCACTAGTTCCTCACTCCTGCACTTTGAGTTAGATATTCAGTGAATGTTGGGGCATGCAAATCCAGAAAGCTACAATTATTTCAGGGAGGGAAAAATCTCCAGAAATTCTCCTCTGCACAAAGTTTAACTAAATCAAAATTTATTTACCATTTGAAAGGTATATAAACTTCCATTTTCCAGAAATTGGTTAACACTTGGCACCAGTCATGGCACAAAAAATTCTACTGTACTGAATGGCTTCAAGTGAGTTGTACTGGAATGCATTACTCCTTACAGAGCACAAATAAGTGGTTTTAAACTTTCAGCAGCTTAATCCTCGTTGCAGGCCACTACAGAATGATGGTACTACTTTTACACAGATCATAATTCAGCAATTTTGTTACCTTCTTAACACTTGCAGAAAAATCTGCGACTATTTTCAAAATGTTGTTTGTTTCAGGAAAATCTTTGCACACATAAGGCTCTTCAGCACATATCACTCTGATTGCTAGACCAGGACCTGCAATGCAAAGTTGAAAAAAACTTTACACTAAACAACAGGAAAGCTGACTTTCACCTAAAAACGTGACAGCATCTGGAACAGCAGGTCAACCATTGCATACAGCACGCTTTGCCACTGTACCTATACTTCATTTGTCTCAACACCTCAAAAAATTCACAAGCAGTTTATTCTGGAACAGTATTTTTGTTTGGTACATTTAAGCATTATTTACTCACACCTTAAACTTGCTGGTTGTTTAAAGCAGCGGTTAGTGATGGGGCGTGGTGGAAGGCAAGCCAGAGCAAACAGGAACCTCCTCCTTCCCTTTGCTAGACAACTGGGATGAAAGAGCTGGCCATAACACACCGATGAGTCTGCACTGGTTTAAAGACCCCTGGTGGCTATTTGACCTCTTAGCTACTTAACACAAAAGCACATGTAATTTGCTGGAAATGTCTGCAGACAGCTTCTTGCGTTTCATGTGATGCTGGTGCGTTAGCACAACAGCCTACGCGCTCCGCCAGGGACTACCACACACCCGGCAGGACAATTTTAAAAACACATGGACAGAAAAACACACCCCTCTTCAAAGGGGGTGGCCTTTGCTAAATTACATACTTTGATGTTTTCTGATGAAGAACTGTTATCCCACACACAATCATTTTCAAAACAGCAAATGCCCCTTAGCAAGGCAGGCAGATATAGGCTGTTATTTCAAGGAGGACACATTTGACAGCTGCATTTTACTGATAATTCTTGCTTTGGCTTACCCAACTAAAAAGAAACAAATGCAAACTCAAATTATAAACCTTTTCCTTTAATCGCTATACATAATAAAGCTGCTCTCAAATGCTCTTTTCCTGAAAGAAACTTACCGCTTAAGTAAAAACTTAAATCCATCTATTTCTTCTATGCTTAGAGGCAAGTTTTACTCTCCAACTCACTGCAGGTTACGTATCTTCTAAACAATACTGATGTGATCCATAGCCCTTCACTAAGCAGCACAGACCAACTCTCCTACCTGGGAAGGGATGCCTCGAAACCAGCTCTTCAGGAAGACCAAGCTCTCTTCCTAGCACTCGCACTTCATCCTTGTGAAAGTCTTTCAGTGGCTCTATTACTTTACCCTTCAAAGAAGAAAAAGCAGTTTACACTCCAGCTTACATATTCAAACAAAAAGCCTCAAATGTTTAGGTTATGACAGTCAAATTGGCCTGCTTTTCACAGCTTGGGCTGCCAGCACTGCATAAACACTGAAAGGAAAAGTACGTGTGAACGCGGACCTTGTAAAACGGTTGCAGGACAGAGGACCAGACAAGGAAGTTTAAGTTTCTGCCAGAAGTATTAATGGCTCAGTCAGGGTAGGCTGGCTGTCTTCACAAATTCAGACCTTTGTCTTCATTAGATGTTCAAAGCAATGTGAAAGCCTTGAAAATACTTTGTGCAGTGACGAATACTAGAAGTGTGGCTCATTAACAGTTATTCTTCTCTACTGTGGTTGAGCACTCACCAATAACCACGCACCTTCCAGCAGGGTTATATGACGTCTCATGTTGGTTCTTTCCTAGCATATTTTATACAGAGGACTGACCATTCTGATGTCAGAAAAGTCTCCTACATTTGCTTCCTATGCTAATACCCAAGAGCTCTGCACAGGAAAGGTCTTCAAAAAGCTTTTCTGGACTTTGTACTAGACAGATCGATGGGGAGTACAATCAGAGGGACGGGACTTGGGCCGCTTATCTTCAGACAATTCCATCTCTTGTATTCGTATCATCTTCAAGCTCCTGGTCATCATCCACAGATGTCCACATTGGGCCATTTCAGAAAGATTTGTGGGTTCTTAAAGTGACAACTGGCAAACGGATCGTGTGCTACCAGCGTACTGCTGGCAGATAGCCAGCCAGGTTACTAGAAAGGTGATGCAGGAGCTGCGTAACAACAGAAAGAACTCATCCCTGTAGGTAACTGAAGGAATTATCCCTAGATTTCAACCCATTTAATAAATGCATTATTCTCATTTTTTCTCAAGAGAGAGAATACTAGGCTTGCAGTGCTGAATGTTACAAGAGGTTCAAGAGAAGGAGAGTTTTAGCCCCCTCTCTCTCAATTAGAGCTGATTATCTTTTCATGAAAGCACTGTCACGCTCTTGTCTGAATTCATGATGTGCCAGATTTGGACTGCTGGTACCTAAAGGTTACTCATTGACTAGCGTTCAGAATGAGATACAACAGAAGGAATAAGTGACCCATTACACCTTGAACTCCAGCTGAACCAGAATAAAGTTGTCTGAGAAGTCTTAAAACTACTCTCCTGCTAAAGGCATTTGGTATGGCTCTGCTTCCTTCCTAGGACACAGGCTTGTTTTGAGGGTTAAAAAAGTAAGAGTGAGGAAACAGCTTTCTGCTTGCAGTTGAGAACATCATTGCTCATGTTGAATGAATCCGTGTTCAATCTGCTGACATCTTTCTCAGTATCCAATGCTGGACAATCCTCAAATAATTCTGACTACTTCGAGCATGTAGCAACTAGAAAGAAGTGTAATAAATTGCAACGTATCACAATATCAACATGCAACAGTTATACCAGCAAAACACAGAACTTGCTCATTTTTGATATGCAGCTTCAGATCTGTGAGAGCCGGAAGGACACACCAGTACCCTCATTTTCATTTACCTCTTCTCTTAACTTGCGAATCAGCTCTGTGTCATTATGATGAGTTTTGATGACTTCAGCTTTGCCACTTGCAACAAGGGAAGCACTCTCAATGAGATCAGGTCTGAGGGTACCCTGAGCAAGAAAAACCTCCTCAGGCTTCAGATTCATTTCTCCGATAACTTCATTGGCAATCTATAAGATGGAGAGAAAAAAAGAAGAGTTTTCTGATCTACTTTTTGGTTGTCAAAGGACTAAAGGAAGATTGTTGACAGATGGAAAATGGCTCATCTTCAGCAAAGCAGCAGAAGCACCCCCAAATTCAAGTTACCAGTCAGTTAGGTGGAAAAACGTTACATGGAGGTTTAGGCAACAGAAATAAATGGCCAAGCAATATAGTATATCTAAACAGGATGTGGATCTAGCTACAGTGCTTCTGAATCACGTTGTGGCCATCAATTGAACGCCCAAAGTTTTAGATTGGAGGTAACGCACCAATGGCTTCTTAGGTCATCCACAACTTAAGACCGCTGATGCCATTGAGTGCACAGTGCTTTAGAATCAAACAGTCTGACATACAAGATGTATCTAGGAATCTTACAATTTAAAAAAAGCAACTGACAAACATAGGTGTTACCTTAACAAAGGTGTCGCCGATAATTTTTCTCTTTTCTTCAGGACTTGTAGTCATATTTAAGGTCTTGCTAATTCTTTTACGTGGAGTTCTGTCTTCATCTGAGATGGGCAGAGTTGTTGTACCATTATAGAATGAATGAGCTGCATTCACCACTGTATGAAATTACAGGAATTTGTTGGCAAAGTCAGTAAATATTTTTATGCAAAAAAAAAAAGTTTCACTTTACTGCTTTGAAAAACAAAATAAAAATAATTCCAGTCCCTCAAGTGTGAACTGCATTAGACAGGCCTGTTCAATACCTCAAGAATTAACTGTAACAAAAGCATTTTACTTCTCTTATTAACCTACTCTAGAGGGCAATTTTTTTCATATTATGAGGCTAGGTGACAGCAAGAACATTCAGTTCTTGATTCCCCATTTTAGATTATAATTTACTTGCTTTATTTAAACAGTTTACAGGATGGTATTTCCCCAAGGCCCTTCTGCAACCAGAATTAAATGATGCACTATTTACTCACGCTACATCCTGCCTTTTAATTTAAAGAGGCTCTCAGTGCAGAGATCAGATCAGCTAGGTGGCTCTTTGGCATCTTTTACCAGCACCGAACTCCACGACCTACAGAAGGGGCACTTGCAGCAAAGGGATTTGCTCAACTGGTTACCCTGGCAGCCTGCCAGAGCCCAGGTTTATTGGTCTAGAGATACAGATTTTTCCACCGAAAAAAAATTTAAAAAAGGGATTTATGTAGAACAAAGCTTAGACTTTGCTGCATCAGGGTACTGCAGCCCAATCTGCAAAATGCTACCGTGCAAGCTCCCTGCGCTGTTTCACACAGTCAGGCTAGTGGGAAGCATTGCTCACCTAGTGCCGTGCTTCCTGCCTAAAACACAGGAGAATCACTTGACAACAGTACTTACGCACAGCCCCAGGAATAGGCAGCTATTGCTCACAGAATAAATCAGCCAGGCAGTATAAAGCAGCTTTCAATGGTTGCACAACTCAAAACCACATAACTTGTCTTCTCTGACCTCCTTGTGCTTCAGGCACCAAAAAACTCTAAACCTTCTCACCAGCCATGACAAGGTACCTTCTGCTCTCTGATGATGTATTGCTTCTCAACAAGCTACTCCAAAAACAACTAAAAGGCACCTATTTATAAGCAAGGAGAGTGAAAAAAAAATTGCCTTGAAGAAGTGATTTTGGCTATAACAGCATCCAATCACTCAAATAAGTTTAAAAAGAAAGAGAACAAGGACAAGAAATAAAGCCCCAGTGGAGGACTGTTAACCAAGCTACTGAAGAAAACTGCAATCAAATGAATTTTGCAGAAGCTGAAAAGGATTACTCATCCCCCAGCAGAAAAGGGACTGAGGCACGTATCTACTGCTTCACTGCGGCCCAACAGCAGGTATTGGATCTCAATGACTGAAGAGATGGGTCAGTTCATTGTATGCTCCAATCAAATAAGGAAGGCTTAATATTTTAGGTTTGAAATTTTGAAAACAGGCCTAGGTTGTTCCAAATTAGCAATCGTACCCTGGTACATAAAGTCTGAGAACTGTGAAGACCAATTCAAATCAATGAAACAAACCACCAAACATATGTTTTAGGAGACTGGCCATGTCATTAGTGGTATCAGGCATGTTTAACAAAATTATGGTACCTTTAACTTGAATCCCAAGTTTTTTGAGTGCCTCCTCCACAGACTGACTCTCTCTTTTGCGCATAAATCCGTTATCTATGTGTACAGCTATGACCTGATCTCGGTTTAAAGCTCGGTTCAGGAGAGCAGTACACACTGTTGAGTCCACACCTCCACTGAGTAAAACCTAAAGATGAGGGAAAAAAAACAAAATTTGGTCAGCTGTCTACAGGGAAAGTGTTAACAAACAATTCAGATACAACCTCAAGGATCAGAACAGACTATTGACTTATAGACAATGATTTGGAAGAAAACAAGAAGTCAAACAATGTATCTATCCAATTGTGCAAACTTTCTAAAACCTGTTTAATGTATGACCCAAATAATGACAACCTGCATTTTTTCAAATTAACCTGAGTAACTGTAAGTATCCGTGTTTCTGGCAGGCAAATCATCTTTCAGCTTCAATCCAATCTACTTACCAGGACTTTTGATGAGCCCACTTTCTCTTTGATATCTTGAATGCACTGAAGTTCTCTGTTTTCCACTGTAAAGGTACCACTGCATCCCGCAATATCATAAAGAAAATTCTTCAGGATCATTTTTCCATTCACTGTGAGGCTAACTTCAGGGTGGAACTGTGCTCCATACAGTTTTTTGGACTCATTTGCTATGCCTTCAGTGATGCAAAGAAATGAGCACAACAACAACAACAAAAAAAGTGACATGCGTACTCAAGAAAGTGAAGCATACATTTTTGAGTGATTTATTCTGCCACATTTTGGTACAAATCACCAATCAAAACTGAAGATTCTGGTCAAGATTAGGAACACGGGTACTGTTACACATCTAGAACACAGAATCCCTCAGTACCTTAAGTTCTTTTGTTCTTTTTTTTTTAAATGAAAGATTTAAAACAAACCATGTGAATACTCTGAGATCTTACTACGTGGCTCAGCAAACTTAGGACCTCTCCAGGTCTCCCATCTCCTAGGAAAGAGACTCCAAGAGGCTCTTTGGCATTCAATAATTTCAGTAGCTTTCAAAAGGGCACACAATATTATATTTCACAGAGAAACAACACATTCATACATGTGTTGTATACATAACAAACTGTAAAAATAAAGTTAAATTTTCCTTAAACCACCAGTTTCAAAACAGGACCCTTTTCTTGTCTATTTCTTTCTTTATTGTCATGACAGCACAAGATGCAAACGCATACAAGAAATTGTTAAAAACAATTTAGTTATTTGGCAATTAAATAATGGAGATATTCTGTTCCCATTTGGTTCTAACTACCATCTGCCATAATTCTTTCCTTTAATGAACAGTACCAAAAGACAATTTCAGTATAAAACAAATACCTGCTATAATGTTCCCAGACTGTGCAACCACTTTGAATCCATCAGCTACTTTATCCACGCTATCTCCATGAGTGAGGAGCACAAGCTCTTCCTTCTGAAGGCCCCTAAACAAAGATTAAGAACTAGAATAGATTTTAAAAAGAACAGAGACCTAACTACCTGCGTTTCCAAGGGAAGCCCTTAGGGATCCCAATAAAATAACATCTTGACCAGGCCCATTTGAAATATATGCTGGATTTCCTTCCCAGAAACAGTCATCTCCCGCTCTCAGATATCTCCCTTGGAAGCTCCCTAAGTTTTTGTACAATACATCCTTCAGGCAAGAGGTAATTTATCATAATTGAGAAGGGTTTGTGGTTGTTTTATAAACATGCCAATACTGAAGTATCCCCTCTGTGACATGTAGAGTCATCTAGAGTCAATCAGGATACCCAGAATCTTGCTTTTTATTTCAATGAAGTGAAGTTTTCTTGCTCAAAATTAAGTGTTTTCGGGACAGTTCGGGCACTTCAGACTTTAGGCAGGGGATAAAGTTCTGCAGTGGCCCTACAGGGGAAAGTTAATAAAACTGCAGTGCTAGGTACAAGTAAACTGTTAAGAATTATCACAAGGAAATTTAGAGGCATTGACAAAATACCAAGAAATCTGATTCTGCTTTTATAAAACATCACAAAGGAATTTTAAACAAAGGCAGTAAACAAATGGTTTCAGACTTTATATTACCTTTCAAAAATTGGGTAGGTGCCAACTAATACAGGATTAACGCACCGCACAGCAGAGGGATGTAAGAGCTTAACAAAGATTCTCAGGTTGTGATACATTTTATGGTGTCACAATGAAGATGTTCTACTTTGAAACAAGGATCTTACACAATATTCCAAGCAAATATATCTGCATTTCTAGAGTCAATTGAGAAACTACGCCTAAGTACTTGTTCAGATTAGTAGCCTGCTTATTCATGAACACAGCTGTATAAGTTTTATTAGAAATTATCAGATAAAAAATGGGTGCAATTTCACAATTTTCTTTAAAATAAACTTCCTCTCATCCAGACACCAATTTCCAGACTGGTATTTCCAATATTGTTTTGCTAATTTAAAATGTCTACGTACCTGAACAGTGAACATGTGTTATCCAGAGTGATGCTGAACACTCCATCTTCTCTGACACTCTTCTTGTGTACCGTACCTCCAAATACCTTATTCATCATCTGTCAAAACAACAACAAAAAAATACTAAATGAAAAAGCACCAGATAATCTACTACCACTTTATACCTCAGTCTGCCTATGACCAGCTCTAGCCCTCCTAGTTTTTCATGGTCATACTCATTTAATGTAACATTTTCCAAAATTTTAAGGATTCTCTTCAAAATTTATCATTGCTCTGCACTGGGCTTGTTCCCTTCTGCTGGCATTCTGTCAGCATAGCTGGGGACCGCTGCCGCACACAATGAGCAGCAGAAATCCACAACAGTAGACAATAGGTAGAGATTTACAAAATAATGCATATTCAATATTCTACTTGCACTTACAAATGGCTGATCTGCAAATCAGCTGAGTATCTGACACCAGTTATCACAAAACCAGTAAGTTGCTGAGCAAAAACCTGTATTATCTATCCTGTAGTTACAGCCCCTCAGATATGCTTAAACTTTTCAAAATCTGTCTCCTCAGCTCTAGAGAACTAGTCAAAAACTTGACTCTATTATCTTAGTGTTATTTTTGTGACTCTTAGTAATCCTTGCTATATCGAAGTAGTACAACTCTTAGTCAGGTTTTTTCTTTCTAAAACCTCACCTTGTCATGTGGAATTGGATATCTGCATTTTAGATTTCAGAAGTCTCAAAATAAAGGGCTTTTTCCTTGAAAATATAACTGGCAACTTAAAAAATATATTTTTAGAGTTTCACCTTGCAACTACTTTAATTCTCAGAGATTTAAGGCTTCATTTTAGACCGAGTTTGATATTATACTTACTGCGCTTGACTGACTTCGATCTCTTCTAACGAAGTAGTAGTGTGCCAATACACACATTGGATTCATTTCCGTGAAGCCAGCCTTAAGGAACTCCCCTGCTTGAGGGTAGCTAACATGGTTTTCAATTTGCTTGGCATTTCAAAGCATATTTTAATATCACACACGTTTCCCTTTAGAACAGGGAGTGCCAATATGTTTCTGTAACTACCAGCCTTTCTAAAGGAGTTTTTTTCCCAGCCATTATTCAGCACTGAAGGCCTAGCAAATCACTAATCGGAAAAAAACAAGATATGCACAAGCAGAAGTCACGCATCTAATCCATCCCTTCTCTCCTTGGAAGTTTGTTTCTTCACTCAGCTTGGATCTACTAGATCACTGCAGGATCACCAGTCAGTCCTAAGGTAAGTGTTTGGGGTGGGTTTAAGCAGTCCCAAGAACTACACTAGAAACATTCCATGCTTGAAAATCAAGGGGAAAAACTATCTCACTTGTTCCCATGAGGGACATGCTTTCCAACACCAACTAGACAGAACTAGTTAATGACTGCCAGGTTATATTTATTTAGAGAAAAAAAAAAAAAAAAAGGCAGTGTGGAATTCAATTCACAGCACTTAAGTAGAGAAAAACCATTGATGCTATTGATAGGGCAGAGCCAAGAGGAGAATGCACAGCCTGCTCAGTTTACCAGTTAGGACTTTGAAAGTATCTTTTGCACACGTGGCGTACTGCTAGTATTCGAAAAGCAAGTCCTTTAGCGGGACCAGTTAATATCAGAAACGAGGCCTACAAGAGGGCTGTAGACAAACATATCTCTCAACAGCACCTGCATGCCGTAGCAGATTCCAAGAACTGGTTTTCCTATTGTGAATATCGCTGGGTCGAACCATGGTGCATCTTCTGCATACACAGAGTTTGGTCCTCCAGATATAATGATAGCTCTGCAGAAAAAGATAAAGAAAACATTAACTCCAATATATTGCTTACTTTCAAATCCATTTATTTGCTTTAAACATCAACATTGTCTCATAATACTCTTAGAAATCAATATATTCTAGCATAAATATTAATACAGGTACCTTAACATATAGCTTAACTTTGCTATGCTACAGCTGTTCAAACCAGCAGCTCACCAGAGAAGTATTTCATCAGTTTAAATAAAGTCAAATATAAATAATCTTCAAAAGTGACTGCATTTTAAATTCCTTATAGCCAAGAGTCAACTACAGGAGAAGTGAGATGGCTAGGATCAAAAGCAGAGGGGATCAAATGCAGAGCATTAGCATTAAGATATACACACTTCATGATGTCTGGGCCATCTGGAGGGGAGTTGCATTCAAAAACCAGACTCCTAGATTCCTAGAGCTGCTGAGAAAAGGTCCCTTAAGCCACTGTGAATACAAAGTGAGATGGCATTAGCCATAGGCTATGCATTAAAAGCCCAATACATGCAAGCATTTAAGGTTTGAAGTTAATACTTCACACTATAACAGAAAATTAAATCATTTCAAAAGGGAAGAGAGAGCTTTTGAAAACCATGATGATTTGCAAGACCGTGAACTGCAGAAGCACAGCCAGTTGGGCAATGCTTTTTGGCCCCAGTTCAGGATTCCACACGGGTGTACCAGACCTTGGACTCATGTACTGTTTATTTCACAGAGAACATTAAATCCATTATTCAGAGCGAGAAATGCAAAACGGGAGAGAGAAGTTGCATACACAGGATTAAATGCATCTAATAAAGCTTTCTTGTAGCATTATTTAGAGTGTTTGTCATGCAAGTACTGACAAAACAGAATTTTTCTGTTTTTAAGCAGCAGAAATGGGCAGTGCATTTACAGCATCTGTACCACCGGCAGAAATAATCGTGTAGTAACAAGCCCACATACCGAATGCCACCTCCCAACCGCAGTCACACAGGGCACCCGCTCCCGCTGGGCATGATCTCTCCTGCAGCCCACCTCCAGCGCCCCCAGCCCACCTCCAGTGCCCCCAGCCCACCTCCAGCACCCCCAGCCCACCTCCAGCCCACCTCCTCATTTCAACACAGGGGCCGAGGCGGCCAGCTGGATGCAGGCACCCCTCCGAGCCAAAGTGCAGAGGCTTGCGAGTGGGAAGAGGCAGCATTTATTTCTTGGGATGCTGTGATGTACAAGCGAGCTCTGGAATAAGTACAGAGCCGACTGAGGTGTAGTTTTACACTGACCCATCTCGACAGCTCGTACCTGCTGCACACGTACAGGCGCTTCTGCTCAAGTCAGAGACACGGTGAATTTCCTAAACTCAGAGCCTGCTAGAAAGAGCCTGAAAACTCTTAATGCCTGGTGGTATTACTGCTTCTAATCACTCCATGTACAGAAGCATTTGCTTAAGTGACACATGTACAGAACACTATTTAACATTAATTAAAGGAAATGTAACCACACCTACAAATTGAACAAGAAGTTAAAATACTTGTACACTCTCCCATTAAAAGTAGAGTCTTAAAATCTGCCTTCTTTCCATACCAATTGAAATCCTACAGAATACAGAAAGGCTATCCAATCTGCCCAAATATTAAGAAAAAAATAAATTAATTCAGTGTGAGAGAGGAAGCAGTGTCTTCTCAACTGTCCAGGAGAAATTAAAGCTAGCACGGGATATAGATTTTGAAAGTTTTACTGCAACACCTTGTAATTTCCTACACACCTTCTTGCACTGGTATGAATATACCTTTTTCTGGTTTTCCTTAAACCACTTCCAAAACAACCTGACCGAGCTTTGGCAAGCCTATTTGCAACGGATTAAAGGCACATCAGGAATCATGTCCAAACACCAGCAGTAAAATGCAGGCATTGATGTCCCAGCCTCAGTGCTCGCGCCAGAGCTCAGACAGTGCCAGAACTCAGACCATGACCGCGGCACCTCCTTGGCCCACGACCAAGACCTTGTGGAAACTGCTGACGTTCACGTCACGTTTAGATGAAACTTGTCACTAGAGATTTGTTCCCTTGCTGTGAAAACTGAGGAGTTGGCTTTTTAAATGCAGCAAAATAAATTTTAGCAAAATATTCAGTCTTGCTGCCTGTCTCACACCTTAGCAGAGACCAGAGCGCAGCTCCTCTGCTCGTTCAACGCCTATCTCTGACACCACGAGCTGCAACATGGAACCTGACTATTCCCATGACGCGTGGAGCGTATATCAAAGTCTTGCAGTAAAACCACACACTCATTTTTACAGTGGTCACTGAATAAAGGCACCCAAGGGCTGGCATCAGTATTTGGTGAGCTTTCCTGCGTGCAAACGATTGACACAGACTCTGGACGCAAAGCTTGTTGACCAACCGGGCTAACTGATAACCTGCAACCACTATTAACCTTGAGAAGTGACCTTTTGAATGAAGAGATTTTGCCATGTTTTAGAGAGCAATTAAATTATTTGGAACACCAAGCCCAACTGATCTAATCACAAGACTGTGAAGAATCTCCAACCGGGAAAAGACAGGGGAAAACATTCTTCCCACTGCAAGCCTGCATCAATACAGCACAGGTCCGAGAAAACATGATTGGTGCTGTGACCCACACCTCAAATCCAACACACAGGAGACACAGAAGTTCTTTGTAAACCAGTAATTAGGTACGCCCACCTTTACAGACTTGATTGTTGGAGAATTATAAACAAGATCTGACAAAATAAAGTATTTTCCAGAACATTTCTGAATGAGAAATTCTTCACATAACAGCTACCTGATAGATCCAGCAGCTCCTGGATTTTCTCTTCTCTTTGTTTTTAGAAGAGGTCAATAAGCTCCTATTTGACTTACTAAAGTAGACTGTTTACTGGTTCACTAATTATCATTGATTAGAAAAATGCAATTCTGCAGCAAAGTGCTGTCTTATCTGTCGTTGGGCACAACCGAAAAGCACACATGCAGCGTATTTCTGGATTTGTACCCAACTGACAAGAAAGGTCTTTGACAATTTGCAGACTTCAGGGTATTGTTTTTCCCATACAAGAGAGAAGCATACCCTGGTAAGCCTAACAAAATAAGAAAAAAAATGTACTAAGTGCTAAATAATTGTCAGACCTTTTCTTGCTGCAAACAATGAGTGGAAGTTCCAGTGAGTTCTTTTAGTTGCTTCCCAGAAACAGTTTGGCATAATTTACCACAATATCTTCAGTATCCAAGTTTGCTATTTATTTTTTTCACATTAAACTAAGAAAATAATTTTTATAAACCCACAAAACTTGTTTTCTTGATTAATAGTTACCCTAGCTTAACAGGTAAAACAGCAAGATCATCTAAATTTTTGCAGATATGTATTTTCATATTTTTGCAGATACATATTTAAAATGCAAGCTCTTAAATTATATTCACAGATGGAAATTCTTAAAGTGACATGAAGGCATTAAGAAGCAAACACACAAAGTTTATTTTGCTGCACAAGTTTCCCCAGCAAAACTCAGGTGTTTCTGTGGATAAGCTAAAGATGCAGTCATTAACACCATCACAATGAAAGTCATTGCACATGAAACCCAGGCGACTGCCACCGCGCAGCGTGCGCAGGTGCTGCGAGACAGAAAGGGAGAACGAGCAGAACACACAGGCAGGGGCACCGCCCGGAGCGACCTACCGAAAGCCTTGCTCTCTGATGGCAAAGGCTGGCGTTTCCAGAGGGAAGATCTCGGACTGGACGAACAGCTCGCGCACCCGACGGTCTATGACCTTCCCGTACTGCGCTCCGGCATCGAGTATGACGACGGCTCCCTCGTAGTGGTGCCCATCCTTGAGCTCTCCTCCGGCGTTCTCCGGCTGCAAACATCACTCACGTCAGCGCTTTACGGTGACACATTGCAGACCGCAGACTTTAAGCCAGCTCTCTTAAACAACTAACATCTGCAAAGCTTGCTAAGGTTGCCTGTATGTTAATTTAGGACTAAAATGATACGGACTAGCTGGGAAACTGCTAAATAAAAAATCCTCACGTTGGTAAGGGCCAGCAGAGGCACTGGGAAGATAAAGGGGCCATGGTTAACACAGCACATCCCTCCCAAGTAGCCACACAAACATGACATCCCCATCCTCAAAACCAAACACAGTACAAATCAGGGAAAAAAAACCCCAAACACTAATAAGCTAATGAAGGCAGAACTTCCCACAAATAAGAAGTCATAGGCGCCGTTCAGCACTACAGCCACTCCAACTTTTTCCATTTTCCAGTTCCATATAAAACCCAGCACACTCTATGATAATTAAGAGCAAGCACGTGGCTTTTTCCCAAGCAAATCTGGACAGGGCAAAGTTAGAAGAAAAATGTTTTTCCCCGTCACACTGCCTCATACACTGAACTTGACACTACCTCCTGGAGAGAACAAAAAGGAGAAATTGAGAACAAATGTCTCTGCTAAATGATTTTTTAAGAAACCCACAACTTTTGAATACAGCATTCAAGCAAATCGCACATTAGAACAAAGCAACGGTTCTCTTTGACCCCGTCATATTTGAATTGGTTGGCCAACTTCAGCTAAATCTGAAAGAGGGCTACAAAATGCAAGAAGTTTCTTCTTTTCTAACAAAAAATTGTGAAATGAGGCTGCTATTCCATGGAAGTGTCCTTATCGGATGATCTTCAAGGAAGAATGTGAACTCAACCACACTGTAAGACACCAAGAAATCAACACAGAAAAAATTCTGCTGCTTAAAGAAATTCCTTGCTTTGGGGATGCTTTTCCCTTAACTTAAAGCTGACACTGTTTCCTTGCCCATGCAATTTGATGAAGGAAAAACTGCAAAGGGTTTTACTTTGCATTTGTACCAAGCAACACATCCTTCCACCCAAGGCTCACAGGGGGTCCCCACCACTGCTGCGCAGGCTCCCAAGGACGCTGGCACAACCCACAGCACGCCACGGCATTTCCATGTGCGCCAGATAATCACCCCCACATCAACCACAGGTCATTCTGGAGGAGAGCATCATCCTACTGGGACACGATCTCCCAAACAGATACACAGCAAAGGCTGCCTTTGAGCTTTCTTCCTCAGCTACCAACAGACACCTCAGATAACTGTCTTCAAATTAGTCAAGGAAGGCAAGCACGCTGGAAACTTCTGAAGTTTACACTAGCTGGAAAAGGTTTTATCTAAATTAAAGGACATAAGCAGAAAAAAATAGCACTAAATCCCTCAAAAGCCTAAATCCAGGTTAGAATCACTTACTTAATTTCCTTCCTTCAGCTGGTAGCTGAGTGTGCCTGATGGGGAGCTCTTAATGACTTTTTAGTCTTGGGTTACACAACAAAGAGGGCACGTGCTGGAGGAGAGCAGACTTCAGCAGCAAACACCCCTTCAGATCCCCTGGTCAGATGGAGAGAGGTCACCAGAACTCCCAGTGTGAGGGAGAGAATCACTTTTAGAGTAACTGTGGGCATTTTTATCCAGCAATTTCTACATTAGCAGTTCTTGTGAGAGAGACCAACACCCTTATTCTTTCCTGATCCCACCTTGTGGCAAACACTATTCCTTGCAGTGCTATTTCTTATTAAAAGTCTTTAATTGTTCCAGAGCACGTGCTGTAGCTTCCACCATGAAAGGACAGAGCTCTGCAGCCCGCTCGGCTTCGTGTCTGAGATTGTCCACTTCCACCTGCAAGAGACCAGGGTGAAGCGCAGGCAGTCCCCTCCAGCCCCCCAGCACGCCACGGCTGCGTAGCCAGCCCTTGCACAGATGGGTCAGGTGTGGTCAGCTGGGCCCAACCAACAGCTGAGGGGGACATACATACATGGAAGGAAAAAATAAAAAAGAGCTCAAAGTTACACCGGGAGTACGTAGAGAAACGTTGCATAATGTGGCATAAGTAGGTCTGTATCTCAAATGAACCCACACCTTCCTCAGATCTCCTCAGCAAAGGCAGGACAGCGACACATCCCTCTTCGTCACAAGGACGAGCCTCTGTGCTGCAGTCACCCCTGCCTGAGCACTCTGCTCCCGGGCTGCCAAACCCTGCACTGAGCCACCCCTGCTTCTTCACTCCTGCGAGGTACGGCATCGTTTTGCACAAGGATCAGAGGAACATTCACACAACTGCACCAATGCCAGAATTACTCCGTAATCGTTTGTGTGGCCCTGGGAGATGGCTGTTTAAGGCTTCAAGTAATAGCTCATTGCCTGAGTTTCAGTGGGAGTCTATTAACACCCTCCCAAAATCTCAAAAGCCAGCATCTAAGCGTAGCTCAGAAGATTTTTTTTTTTTTTGTCAGATGATGCTAAAGGCATCTGGAGTAAAAACCTGTAAAAGCACTGCATCCATCGAGCAACTCAGATCTCCTTACAGGGAATGTATGAGACAAGCAAGGCAACATGCACTGCACCGGGAAAAAAAAATAAAATAAAATAAAAAAAAATTCAATGGGTGGCCTAATAACTCACTGCTCCCTCAGACACAGGCTTAGAGTAAACTACGGGCTGAGATTATTTCCTCCCAGTACTGCACAGGGCACCCCGCTGTCCCCTTCTCCTGCGGGCACCCTTGCAGCACACCCCCAGCAAGCCCCATCCCAGAGCTAACGCAGGCAACTGTCACCAACCGTGCTGGAGGGGTTTTTGTACGTCACTTTCGAGCTGAAGTAGAACTGTAAGGAGGTTCAGCTCTGAAGAGAGCCCAGTAGAAACACTATCATAAATTACATGGAAAAAGAGGAAAGAGAAAGGTGGTAAACCAGTACAGCATCTGGCTTTATTTATTTAAAGGCACAATTCCAAGGCTAGAGATTTTGAACCCAAATTTAACTCGGGAAACTCCATTTAATAAAATCAAAAAAGGAACAGATGCTGTTAACGTGCAGCCAACATGGCAGCTTAGCTCTTGCGTTTGTACACCGTACGCATGCCAGTAGAAAGATGAAGAGGACAGCAGACAGCCCAGCTCCTGTGGGGACGGGGTTTGTAGAGCTGGCACCTCTTCCTAGTGAGGACTCTCCAGTTTCTAACAAAAGCTCTTTTTCCCCTCAGTAGGGGTTAACTGGAGCTACGCATCTTCTCCTGGTCCATTTTCACAAAAATCTGGAGAACTTCTGTCAAAGCTGGTTTGACAGCTGCCCAAGGTGGTTCAGATGTCGGGGCAGAGCAGAGGCACTGTTCTGACATCCCAAAAGCTGGACTAAAACCAGAATGGGACATGTGTACACCAAGAGAAAAATGGTGGGGAAAAGTCTACATTCAGCTAATTTAAATCACAAGTCACCCTGAAAAACACGTCACACATGAAGGATTCCTACTGTTCTCTACGACCGATGAAAAATAAAGCGATTAGGCTATCAAAACGCTGGCTCTCCAGACCGCTGTTTGCCCGCTGCTTCACAGACACAAGGCCCCCAGTGCCCTCTGAACCGTATCGCCACCTCTGACTGCGCTGCCACGGCAAGGGTCAGCCTCGAGCAGGCATTTCAGCTCCACCACTTGGTCACACTAGAACAAAAAAAAAAGCTACCATTGCTGCTTTTTTTTTTGTATCAAAAAAGCATCTGGCACTTTCAAGCCAGCACAGGTTTTACAAGAGTTTAATTGTTTTTTTTTTGTATCAAAAAAAAAAACCCTCAGAGTTCTACAATGAGCTGTGACAGGAGACCTGCCATCAGACTTGCATACCCAGCCAAGGACACCGTGAATCTTACTCCTTGGTGTATCTACCTGGTGTGCTAAACTAAGTTTGCAGGTTCCTAACAGCCCACTTCAGCAGAATCAGGGATTTTTTCAGCATTTTTCACACCCACACGCTCACAGGGTTTTCATTAATGCAATTTAAACAACACATTAACATAGAGAACAGTCGCTCTGGAGCACCAAGAAGCACCCGGCAGAGCCCGGTCTGCAGCAGCCTCAAACTGGACGCGGGGCGATGCTAAGGGAGCAGGGCGATGGCGGGGGTCACCGGGCCCTGGGCGGGCGAGCCCGCCTGCTTCTGTGGCCACTGACCAAACCAACTTTTCTCCCAGGCTGGCTGGATGAGTTACCGCTCTTGCTCGGACGTAAGGCTTAAAAAAAAAAAAAAAAGGAGGTGGGCAGGAAAGGTGCTGGCCATGCCTCCGATTGTGGTTTGGCCTCGGAGGCGTGAGGCCCCGCATGGCACTGAGCAGACCCGGCCGCTCGGCCACACCACGAGGGAGTATTTTAAAAAAAATCCCACCACAACCCAGACTGGGAAATTAACGGGTCTTCTCAGAGGAGATCCACCGCTGTAACAGAGGGGCCGGGGGCGGGCAGGGACCGGTCCCCCGCGGCCCCCCACGCCCGCCCGGCCCCGCTCCCCCCGGGAGGCGGCGGCGGGAAGGAGAAGGGAGGGGAAGGCCGGGCCCTGCCGCGCCGAGCGCCCGCCGGTCGGAGCGGGGCCAGGCCGGGCCGGGCCGGGCCGAGCCGGGCCAGAGCAGGCCGGGCCCGGCAGCGGCGGCACAAAGCGCCCGTCAGGCCCCGGCGGGCAGCGGGCCGGGCCGCAGCACTGACCTTGGCATCTCCGTTGCAGAGGGCCATGGGGGCTGCCGGGGCGCGGGCGGCGGGGAGCGGGAAGAAAGGGCCTCGAGGAGCCGCCGCCGAGATGAGCTAATGCCGCCCGGCTGCGCCGCCGCCGCGGGGAGGAGGAGCCGCTCGGCGCGGCCCAGCCCGGCCCCGCTCCGGCGGAAAGGGCGGAGCGCGGGGGCGGGCCCGGCCGCGGGACTCGGGGTCGGAAAGCGGGGTCCGGGGGCAGGTGGTGGGGTCTGGGTTCAGAAAGCGGGGTTTGGGGGCATTGCGGCTTGGGGTCAGAGCGCGGGGTGTAGGGCCTGGGCCTCGGGGTCAGAAAGCGGATTTGGTGGCTCGGGTTTGGGGGTCAGAAAGTGGGATTTGGGGGCTCAGGCTTTGGGGTCAGAAAGCGGGGTTTGTGGGTCACAGTTTGAGGTCAGAACGTGGGGTTTGGGGGATCGAGGTTTGGGGTCAGAACAGGGGACTTGGGGCCTCGGCCTCAGGGTCAGGAAATGGGGTTTGGGGGTCGGAGTTTGGGGTCAGAAAGGGGTTTGGGCTCGAGGTTGGAAAGTGGGGTTTGAGGGCTCAGGGTCAGAAAGCAGGATTTGGGGACTTGGGGTTTGGGGTCAGAAAGGGGGATTTGGGGGCTTGGACTTTGGGGTCAGAAAGTGGGATTTTGGGGGCTCAGGCTTTGGGGTCAGAAAGCAGGGTTTGGGGGCTCAGGCGTCCAGGTCAGAAAGTGGGCTCGTTTTGGTCCCTTTTGGTACAAATGAAGGCAGGAGCTGGGACTTTACTGTAAGTGTTGTTCAGTGTGTCAGCACTGCACGGTGTGATGCGCATCTTCTGCTTCTGCTTGGGTAATAGTTCTGAATATTTTGGAAACCTTTCTCTGAACTTTTAAAACGCGACCCCAACTTTTAAAAGTCTTTTCTCTTAATGAGATGAAGTAACTGCGAGTTACAGGTGGAATTATGAAACAGTATGTAGTTTCGCTGCCAGATTCCAAGCAGTTTTGGCTCTAGATGCTTTAACTGTTTTGTCTTGATGTGTCTTTCAAGAATTTAAAAAAGAAAAAATGGCAGAATAGTTCAAGCATTAAGAACAGAAGAAAAGTGAGACACGAAACACGTTGCCAATGGTCTAATTATCCTGTAGCTATGTAAGTAACGCGTAAAAGAACGGGGGAAAAGTAACATTCGCTTGCCTTGGTTGTTACTGACTTTTATTTCTGTTAGAAACGCCAAAGAGAAAAAA
>WHYT01017656.1:32609-49699 GCA_009806455.1 Tetrax tetrax
GCTCCTGAGAAAGCACAGCCGGCCGGGAGGCTGGTGGAGCGCTGCTGCTGTGTGCACTGAACTTCCAGGCTTCTCTGGGCTTAAGTGTGAGGGGAATCTGCCTTGTCATTATCTTGGCTGACCTAAGCACTTTGGAGAGACTTTTTAAAATTTTTCTATTCCTAGTTTAATGACTATGGAATAGATTATTGTTTAAAAAAAACGCAAGCAAACTAGAAGCTTTGTCTCTTTTTAAGGAAGTCTTTTAAGAACGTTACCTTCTGGGAGGAAGGAAAGGGGAAACTTAAAACAAAAAAAAACCCTGACTCTTCCAAGATGTTATTCTTCACAGAAATAGAAATAACAAGTGTTCAGGGTTGAGCACATAGCCAATTTCTGAAGGAATGCCTTATTTTAGTAAACTAAGGGGGATTTTGTTCTCTTTAATGAATTAAATGGAGTCTGGTAATCCAGCCATAACTAGCTGTTAGGGTAGGGGTGTCTTCTGTTTGGTGGTTTTGGGGTTCTTAGGGTTTTTTTTTTTTTTCAGAAAGGTTATATGTGGTGGTTGATGTTAGGTTTCTTACCTAGAGGGTGCTTAAAATCCACGTTTTGGTTGGAAGGTTGAGTTTAGCCAGCTCGGCTTATGGGAGGACAGGGCAAACTGGCACCACTGCTGGTTGCGGTCTCAAAGTGACCACGGCCAGCAATGAAGAGTGAATTCTCATGGTTTTATTTTCTTTTCCCTCTCCTACGTTGATTGCTCTGCCTGTATCATGTAAGAGAAAAGGTATGCCGAAACGGAGCTGAATTGTTGTTTAAAGGCTAGTTTTTGCTTTCTGTCCTGTACCTATCTTACTGATAAATCAGGGTATCAGCTTCCAAGACTGCTCTCCTTATTTTGTCTGTGCAGATGTTGCAGTTGCTAACTAGTCTTCCTCTTTCCTTCGTGTTGATAACCCTGTGTCTGCTCTGTATGTCAACAAGTGTAGAGTAGTCCTCAAAGTAACCCTGCTGGTTTCTTGCTGTCCTTTGCTGTCCCTTGCTGTGTAGTTCATCGGCGCTGGCGTGTCTCTTCCCTCCTGCTCCAGCGGCAGACTGACGTCTTTACTGCTGATGCAACTCGCAAATCACGAGCGTAGTTAAGAGAGCTTGGTTCGTCTGTGCTTAACTCTTCTGTCCAGGCTTTTTGTTGTCTTGGGTTGTTTCTCAGTACTGTTTGTATGAATAGATTTGTTACTTTGGAAGAAAAAAAATTATCCCGAAAGCAAGAAACACCCACGCAACCTGTTTAACTTGTCCTGGAGTACTGACCTGGGCGGAGTAAGAAAAGCAAGTAACTCTGACGCTGTAGTTGCAGGATACGGGTTTTTGGGGTGGTAAAACTGGCTGCAAGACATTTCTTTTCCCTTGTTCACGGTTTGCTGTGTCCACACTTCTGAAGCAGCTGTAGAGCCGTACTGTAACCCTGCTTGCTGAAACTTGCTGAAATTTCTCCTCTTGAAAAGGAGAATGGCTCTCTGGTCCCGGCGCTGGATGTAACGGGGCTCTCGGCGAGCCGGTTTGGGCAGTTAGAGCAGCAGAAAACTTTACAGTTTGAAAAGGTGAATAGTTTTCTGCCAGTTCAGATCTCTGAATGCTTTTGTCATAGGCTGAGTGCCTATGCCAGGGGGAGAACAAGTCAACACCTCGTGATCCCAAGTCAACTTCAGGTTGTTGAGAGGCAGCAGCATTAGTTGTTTGCCACACGGTCACGTGTATGCCTGTCCCAGCGTGAAGGAAGAGGAAAAGCGCGTGTGCAGGAAGGAGGTGCCCCTTCCAACAGCCCAAGCTCACCTGGGCCGGTGCCTGTGGAGCACCCTTTTTCCTGGGAAGAGATTCCCAGCTTTAGAATGCTCTTGTGGTGAAACACCCAGGCGTCCCCCCCCAACACCTCGTTAGTGGTCATTTTCCAGCTAGTCTGTCTCTGATCTCGCGCAAAAGTTTACTTTGCCCCAACACAGTGGTTTATTTTGCTAGTAATAGTACAGAGGCAGAGGCAAAAAGGGATGGGGCCAAGCAGCACTGGTGGCACCGGAGACTTTATGCTAGAAATCCCTTGTGTAAACTGTAATTTTTAAGTTCTTTTGCTTGTAGACTGTTAGTGGACTGTATGGCTGCTTTTTTTCCCCCCTCCCATCCAGCATTGCTGTATTGCAGCTGACAGGGCTGACCTGATCAAGAGGATTCGTAGGATGATGCTCAAAGCTATTTCTGTCCCCGTCCTCGCGCTGTAGGTCTCTCACTGCAGCGATAATGCTTAGTGCTATTATTAGAGTGCCACCGCTGTGTGTCTTTTGTAGACAGTAGCTGTGATGAGCATGGCTCTCTGAAAACTCATCTGTTCCTTAAAAATATACATTCAGGGTGCCTTTTTTTAACAGAGGAGGGAGCAATCTGACAGCATTGGTTATGAGATTTCTCTCCTTTTCTTCAGAAAAGGGAAAAGTAACTGATGTGGAAGCAGCAGAAAATGCTTTGAAATGCCTTTTCTTCTTTTACATTGAGAATGCTAGGATATAGCTGAAGTAGTATTTTCACATTTTCTGCTGTGCTTGCTGTGCTTGCTCTCTTCCTGTGCATAAGCAGCAGCTAATAATTGCCTGAACCTTTGCACTGTCTTTGCCCTTTCACCAGCCCTCGCAGCTTGCTGTCAGGTCACCATGAGGCAGGCTTCTGGAGTGGCTCGTGATCAGGAAGTTAAAAGGCTGCTTCTGGCTTGCCCTCTGCATGTTACTGAGTGCTTTCTTGCCTCTTTCCTACAGGCACAGGATGGGATTATCTTAGATTAATCTGTTCCCTAACTCAAAAAGTACTTGCCGTGAAATATTGATGTGTTTTTACTATTGCTGCTTTCACATCCACGATGTAGCAAATACTACATTGGCTTAAAATAGAGCGCTTAAGGGTTAGCAAGTACAGTTGCTACTTAAACCAGATGTATTTGAGTGACTCTTGGTGACTGTGTAAGAACCTTCAGCAGGACATCTTTACCCTCATAAGCATGAATCGTTCTTTCCTTCGGATGGCAGATGGATATTAATTGGGGAGTATGGAACTGGGGCACAGAACAGTTACGTGACTACTCAGTAAACCAGCTGGAGAGTTGTGAACGACTTCTTCCTCTGAAGATTTTTTTTCCCCATCTCGTAGATGTTAAATGTGGCTTTTCCTCCTTGAGCAGCTTTTGGTGACTGCCTGTGTAATCCTTCAACGTTTTCAGTTTGATTTCTGTTTCTCCAACGTGCTCGTTGTGGGAGCGATACGCAGAGCACCAGGGACGTGACCCGGTTTGCTGCTGCTCCTCCGGCTCGGATCTCAAGCAGACGTGGTTACAGAGCGAGGGGCAGGGAGGAGCCATGTCAGTTGCTGTGTGTAGCTATGTGTGTGTGGTTTGCTTCTGGTGCTTGTTCTTAGGAGGAATGAGTAATGTTTTCATTCAATTTTTGATTAATAGATCCATATTTGCAAAACAACTGCATTTTAGATACTCAGTGAACTGTTAATGAAGTGTTGATGGTGGCTGCTAAAAAGATTTTTAAATTTTACTTATTTTTCCTCTCCAGATTTCCTGTTTTTCTGGGGAGCTGTCTTTTTAATTACCACTACACTGGTTGCCCTTTTGAAAAAGGAAAATAAGGAGCTAACATCAACAAAAGAAGAAACAAAAGGCATCACTGATACATACAAGCTGCTATTCTCAATAATCAAGATGCCAGCAGTTCTTAGTTTCTGTCTCTTGATTCTCACAGCAAAAGTAAGTAAATACATATATGAATTGTTAAATACTGGTGATATCAGTCTGAAAGGTTGCTGAGTCCCTGTGATGTAACTTATTTCTTAGTTTTGCTAGTGGTTGTCACCAGAGTTCTGCAATTTCACGTGAATATTGAAACAGAATTGCTAATATCATAGTGCTGAGCAGGGCTGTACAACAGAAATATTTTGTTTTGAGCTTTGTAAATGCTTAGCCAAGCACTGAAGAGAAGTTTGATTGCAATCTAGTATTAAGGTAATTTGGTTTTAAATATATTTAAAGAGTTAGGCTGTTTGTGTAGTCTGCAGTTAGAAGGACAGGAAGTGTTTCTCTTAACCTAAATACTGTTCCCAGATTCTGCGGCTCTGTACAAACTGGGTTTCCATGGCTTCTTGTTGGCAGTTGTGGATACCAACAGCAATTAAGGTGTGGGCATGAATGTCATTGCTTCGTTGAATACTTTTCGTATAGTTTTGGCACTGATGGCCACACGAGTGTGCAAGTGTAGAACATGTCTCAGAACTTATTTGGAAATCAAATCAGAGACAGAAGTAACTTGACTGTTGTACTCTATCACATTTCTCAATTTACTTAATACTGAGTAAATGGAATTTCTAGCCAAACTATCACTGCTTTCCTCGGTTCTAACTTGTGTTGCAGGTTGGATTTTCAGCGGCAGATGCTGTAACAGGACTCAAATTGGTGGAAGAGGGAGTCCCGAAAGAGCACTTAGCTCTGCTAGCGGTTCCAATGGTTCCTTTACAGATCATACTGCCTCTGATTATCAGCAAGTACACAGCAGGCCCCCAGCCACTGAACACCTTTTACAAAGCCATGCCTTTCAGGTAAAAACAAACAAATCTCATTTTGTACAAACGTAGTAAAAGCAAATCACGAGGTGTTTTTAAGATCTGTATACAACAGCGTTAGAGAAGTAGTCTCCTGCTCTTATTCAGTGTCGATAGTTCCTTACTGGTGAATCGCTTGTGAGATCTGGGGCTGTATCTGTAAAACGACACGTGCTTCCCGATGGAAGAGTGGCGGAACGCGCTGACAGCTCGTGTGGTGCGTCTGCTGGGGGTGTGCTTTGCTGAGATAACTGAGGGCAAAAGAAGCAGAGTTACATTGATACAGACAAGGAGATGTTTCGTTTCGGTGTGAAGTGTTTTAGACAGAAGTCTGCTTATGGAATTCTAAAGCAAATGAATCCAGCAAATTACCTGATGCTGTTATCAGTAACTCGTGTAACGTGGCTGTAACAGGTAGCTGCTACTTTAACATGTTCTTATGCAACTGTGTATGTTTTCACAAAAAAAAAAAAAAAAAAAAAAAAAAAAAGGAAAGCTCTTGCTCCGGCTGAATTTGGTTGGGTATCTTGTGCATTACTCTCCACAAAAATAAATTTCTGTGTGGAGGGGCAGGGGAGAAAGCTATCCATATACAGGTATATATGATATACATATACAGCTGTCTCCTGTACTGGGAGATCTGGCGGTGAATTATGTTTATATGGAAGACAGAATTGTTTAGGTGCAAGATGTTTGCCATTTCAGGGCTTGTCAAATATTTGATATCTAATTCGATCTAAGATATAAGTAGTTGTAACCGTTTAGATATAAACTATTTTAATGTATTGTATGTGTATATATATATGGTAGTTGCTTTGTATCAAGGAAATGCATGGGAAGAATTACTTGAATTACGAATTCTCTTTCTTTTTCTTCCAGATTACTGCTTGGTCTGGAATTTGCTTTTCTGGTATGGTGGACTCCTAAAGTAAAATATGAAGGAGGATTTCCTGTCTACTACTACATTGTAGTATTGTTGAGTTATGCTTTACATCAGGTAACCCACGCTGCATGTGGGAAGGGGTGGGGGACGGCGGGGGGGCTATATTGATCGGGGAGAGAACTCTAGAAGCCAGGAAGGACCTGCTTTTGTCCTTCCTTACACCAGGATTCCTTTAAGTCTGAGTTGTGTGCTCTGTGGCTATGTTTAGCCCCGATACTCCTGCCAGCATTATTTCTCCCTCTTCCATGTGCTCCCTTGGACATCATCTATGAAGTTACTTTTAGCTGACCCGATCTCCTTTTGTTTCCCAGATTGTTTTTCCCCACAAACCAGAGCCTCAAAAGCATGGTGGAGCTGGAGAAATCCCAGTATTCTGACTGAGTTTCATAGGCACAATGGTGATTGTGCTTATTATGCAGATCTGTAAAGTTATGTGATCCTAGAAACAATACTTTATTGATTTTTAGAGGAACATCATCATGGATCTGAGGCAAAGGCCCGGAAAACAAATGCCTGATGCAAACTGGGCTTTGGATCACAAGTAAAATATATGCAATGCCTCGAGAGTCGATTTTAAATGCAGAAGTGTTATATTATATGCTATTTTAGCTGGCCTTATTATACTTCAGTTTGATAACCCGAGTCATTCCAGTGCACGTGAGGCTCGGTCCATTTCAGCATGGCTTGAGACAAGTGGCAAGGCTGCTTCTTGGTATTGGCAGAGAGATGGACCGCAGAAGTAATTTCTCTTGTGCAGTTTTAAGCTGTTGGGATTATTTTTCAGTCAGTGTTGCTAACTTCAAGTCATCTCTTAGAGCAGTTTTGATGTTAGGGTTTTTAATTGCCCTTGCCTGTAACCGGGGAGCCCTTACTGTCCTGTGGGTTTCCTCACCTCTTCTGTAGATCACGCTGTATAGCATGTACGTTGCCATAATGGCTTTCAACGCCAAAGTCAGTGATCCACTGATTGGAGGAACCTACATGACACTCCTAAATACTGTGTCCAACCTGGGAGGGAACTGGCCTTCCACCGTTGCGCTCTGGCTGGTGGACCCGCTCACGATGAAGGAGTGCGCAGGGGCCCTGGAGCAGACCTGCGCAACGACAGCTGCTGCAGAAGTAAGTCTGGGAGCCTGTGGAGGCCTCTGTTCAATTATTTCTCCATGAAATTGCTTCTCTTGTATTTTTTTGCCTTTGAAAACCTCTGTAGTGCATAGCTTATGCTTAAAAATACCCACTGGTTGAGCTGATTTTCCTGCCATAAAATTAAGTCTGCTTTTGTCTGTACGCTCTTTCCAAAGATTTGCAGTTCCAGGGCAGTTGTCCGTTTCACTGTGAGCTGGGGTGAGAAGCTGGTGCTAGAAGCACTAGATAGGTGCCACATTCTCTGCGATGTAAGGAGGCTGTAGTTAAATTTTTGAGAGTAAACCTTGCGAATTCAGAGTTGTGTAAATAGACGCTCTGTTCTTGGCAGGCAGTCTGTCCCCCAAGTCCCTGAAGTTTTGCAGTACATTTTTGTTTCTTCTGCCTTCCTGGAGGCATCCTATCTGGATACCTTGATACCTTCTCCCGTGATGTTACTTTGCTCTCTGTCTTTGATCTTCCCTTTCCATGTTAAGTGGAGCGGTGCGGCTGGCTGCCTTCCCAGTTCTGGGGAGCCCTGAGAAGAGAACAAAGAACGTGCTGTGCTCCTGTAGGCAGATCAAACAACAGGGCGCAGAACTGCCTGCACAGCAAGGTTTCAAATTCGCAAATGAGAAATTCTAACGTGGCTGTTTGGAAGGGTGGAAATGCTTGGGAGTGCTTTGTTTGGCTTTTCTTTTACCCTTACTCATGACTTAGGTTTATTTCACTCTTGAATGCTGGGACTCTTTGGGATGCAGAGGTTCTCCAAATAAGCAAAGTGTTCTAGGAGTCAAACCAGACACGTTTGAACTGGAGTTGCAGTTTTTACTAGTTGCAGAGGGGAAACTGCTTCTGCGTGTGTGGTTTTCAGCCTCTCTGTCGTTGTCTTGCCATTAATTATGTTCCCTTTGCCTGCGCCTCTCCTGAACTTCAATCCTTCCTGTTTCACTTCACTCCTCTGATCTTTTTTCACATCCTCCCAGTTGGTAATGTTCCACCACCACTCCCTTCTTACTCCTAATCTGATTTTGACATGTCTCAGAATAATGAAAATGCTGGCAGAAGCTCAACGCGGAGGATTGATGTATCTTGGGCTGGCAGCAGCGTTGAAAGCTGAACAATAGCAGAAACGATCGTGTGCCGTACACTTACCCTTTAAATGCTGGAGGTTTTTGTCTTCTGCAATTAAAACACATCCTGGGCATGTTCTTCCCAGAAATACGCAGAATTTTCTACTGTCCATTTGCAGATTCAGTGTGCTGAGATGCATGAGTATAATTTCTAAAGAATTGGTTTGGATGGCTGGGGGGAGGAGAAAAAAAAATGGAATGAAGAACAGTGAGCGCACCTCCAGGCCAGCATGAGACAGCTTGGCAGTTTCTGTGTTCTCAAGTTAGCCCCTGGGCCAATATGCTCCATTTCCCAAATGTTTTATAACAGTTTTGTTACTTTTCATGCTGATGGTGAGCTCAAAAGCCTCTCTTAGTAACTCCATAACAAACAAGAAAGAGTAAACAAATCTATTTAGTCATAACTAAGAGCAAGTAAAAAACAGTGGATATCTAATGCCTACTGTCTGAAAGTCTGTGTTTCTGTGACTACTTAATGCATCCAGTTCTGCTTCTGTGTTCCAGCTCTGCACCAAGGCTGGCGGCTCCTGTGTTACTACCTTGGACGGTTACTACGTGGAATCAGTCATCTGTGTCATTCTGGGATTTGGCTGGTGGATCCTACTTGGGCCAAAATTTAAAAAGCTGCAGGATGAAGGACAGTCTTCCTGGAAGTGCAAGAGGACCAATTGACGCAGTTCAAATATTGGATGGACTAGCAAGGTCATTTTAGTTTTATTACAAAGACACATCCCGTAATCAATAAACAGGAATACAGCGGGTGGCCGAGCCGGTGGTATGTTTGTATGCGATACCACTTGCCCTCCCAATATGAAAATGTAAGTTCAGAAAGTAATTGTTAACAAATAGCACCTCTGTACTCCATACATATCCCCGAGTTCGAGCTGCAGAGTCATGGCTGCTGGTGCAACCCACGGCTGAACTTCCATATCGTGATTATGGAAAAGCTAATTGCGCCCTGTCTGTCTAAACAGCGGCGTTGTCAGCTGAGTTCCAGCTCTTTATTTTCCAACAGAAGTGATCTGACACGGGGAGTTGGCCCAGGGAAGGATGTCAAAGGCATTTTGACTTGTAGGTGAAGCGTGTTGTACTGCGGAATTCCTTGTGGGAAGAGAAATGTAAAATGCCTGTGGGCTTGGTTTCTTCTCACTTTCTGAACTGTAACCATGCCTCAAAGGACGAAATGTTTCAGAGATTCTTTTAAATGTATTTTCTGGCTTTTATAAGCTTTAAAGATTTATAAGAAAGTATTTTTATAAAGAAATTACATTTGTTTAATTTATTTCTGCTGCTTCAAAGCATTTTGATTTACATTCAAGGTACTTTCTTGATGAAAAATTACTGTAAGATAGGACTTAAGAGTAACGCACAATATTCTAAGCCTTGAGTCCTGAGGATGTAACTGCAGCAGCTGGCACACAAAAGAGTCTTCAAGGGGAGAGAGCACTCAGGCCTTCGGAAGGCGGCTGGTACTCTGAGGGAATGAATTGATAGTCTTGGTTTGTCTATGTCACTAAAACTTGAACATTCAGTTTCAAGATCAGTGGAAAAAAATGTGACTGATCCCAGCTAGGGGTAAGAAAAGATGATGGGTGCCTTTGCAAGTGATTTGGTGATGGCAAACTTGCCAAATTCCCAGGGAGTTGGTGTACAACTTCCTGGCTCATAAAACAATCTAAGTCCTGGGGTAGAGCTGCTACAAAAATCTATTACTGATGCCACATAGTGGAAACATTCCCATTGCATTTACTGAAAATTACTTCCCTCCCGAGTGCCTTAGTGATGTACAGCAAGCGTACTGTACGCCGAGAGAGGGCACTCAGACATTGTTGGATGTATCTGGTACATCGTCATTAAAAAACCAAAACTATTAAAAATACCTTTGAAAGGTACAGGATTTTCTTTTCCATTCTCTCTTCTTCCCTTGTCAATATTGGAAGTATTGTATGCGGAGCTTGGTGTTCCAAACTCCAGGGGGGTTTTGAATCTTTCGTTACTGTAGGTTTCAGGAAAAAAATAAATTGATACTGACTTTTGACTGAGTGGAGGGGACATATTTGTGCGTACAAAGTGTCTACAGGACATAAGGCGTAAGAAGGTGTCCAGAAGAGGACAGCGGGACCAAGTGCTTCCTGGGGCGCTGAAGCCCGTTCCTCTGTCCCTTCCCCTCTCCCTCCTTGGTGACACCCTTGATGGTCGGTGGAGAGCCAAACCCTGGGCTCCAGACCTCCCCCGGCTGGGAGCTGCAGTCCAGCAGCAGCACGTTCTCACAATTTGTTTCAAATATAGCAAAATCAGTCAAGCTAGAGAAAAGCACTTTTTTTTTTTTTTTTTAACTCCCGAAAATAAAAGTCTTCCCCTTCCACCTCTGCATAAGCACAAAAAGAATATAAGATTATAGCAGAGATTTGTGGTCGAAGGTGAATACGTCCCATCTCCGCAGGGTTCACTGTGTGAGTCCAGCTCTGTGTCTGTACAATGGGCCGCTTGCTTAGATCGCGTCATGTCTGCACCTAGAGATGTTAGGGTTTTTTTTCACTTTTCTGATTTCAAGGAAAGACTTCTCCAGTGCAGAATATGGGAAATTAAATTCATAGGTGCTTTAGAGTTGGCTTTTACTTTGCAGTTTTGCTTCACTATTTCTGAGGGTGCCAGTGAAAGTTGTTATTAATAAAGATGGGTTGAGGATTGCCTATCACTACGTTGGATGACCCTGACAACACCAAAATTAAACCTAAACTCCAACTCAGTAGTGGTATACACGAAATGTGACCTAAATTCAATAACTGTCTCCTCTTTCAAGCTGGAGAAAGGACTGATGGATTTCTGTTTTAACCTGTGTTGCTGTTTTGTAACACAAGTCACAAACCTCACTGCTGAACCAGCTGATGAGCAGGTTGCTACGAAGAACCAGTGAACTTCTGGTCTAGCTACTTTTTTCCTCCCAACCCTATGTTGAAGGATCCTGTGCTCCCGAGGGCAACTTCTTATTGTTTCCCAAGACAAAGAGGCGTGCTCCAAAATTCAATTCTGCAATTCCAGTGCCCACAAAGAGGGTGTGTAAGGCCAAGGTCAAGGTCTGGTGAGCTATAAAATGGGATTGCGCGCCCGCCGCTGCTGCGCCCTGCCTCCTGCACGAGGGAACGGCTGAGGGTCGAGCGTCCCAGTCCTGCGTCCTCAGAACTTTGGTGCTGTCATCACCCATCACAGCAACTGGCGGGTCTTGTTTGAAAAACAGGAGCTCCACATTTTGTCCTTTTTGTGGACACTGAAGAATCTGCCAGTGCCCATTGTCAACAGTTCTTTGTTTTCTGTAAAGCTGTTTTATTTCATTGTTTTCTGGGTGTTTGCAATGTAGTTTCACGGTGATAAACACAGGTTTAAACTGGCTGCTAAGATATGACCTGATAAAATGGGGAAGGCAGGCAGCAGCATTGCCTGACACTCTTCACCCCCTCAGTGAGACAGTGTGATTTATTTAGCGTTTTACCCAACGTACAAATTGTGGCAAAGTCAGCAGTGTGCTTCCAAATTGTTGTTTGACAACAAGTTATGGTTTCACTGAAAACAAAGTTTTGCACTATTTCTGTATTTATTACTTAATCTTAAAATGTTCATACTTAGTAAAGTAAAACTAACAACTATACTGCTTTCCTTGAAATAAAATTCAGGGGTAATATTCACTTGTCCAATTTACCTCATAGCCAATGGTTTAAGAATTGTTTTAGTTTGAACTTTAGGTATAACTTTTTGATTCAAATATGGGTTTTGCTGCCTCGGGTTATAAATTCCCAACTAAATCTGTGCTTTTCCTGAAATCCTGAGTTGTAACCGTTACCGGTATGGTTTTGTGCACCGCCTGCTCGTGTCGGAACCCAAAACTGGATTGACATGGAAGGGGTGTGTAAACATGAATCCAGTTTTATATCATTGTCAGATTATTTTCTTGTAACGCGTGGATTTCGATAAAGATCATACAGGTGCATCGTGCAGATGGGCATTTGGTTCAGCTGAGGGAAACGGTTGGCTTGAGTGGTCTGGTGAGGAATTACCAATATTTGTTAGCTTGGAGCGAAGGGAACAGAATAAACAGTGATGAATCCAGGAGCGTCCCGAGGTGGTTTTTCCGCTCAGATGCTGCCCGAGGGGAGCACATTTGCGGGGCTCTGATGGGAGTGTCCGGCAGCTTTGGAGAGTGAAGGCCATCGCCAGCCCTGTTCGAACGCAAACCGGGCCGAGAGCGGGCACCGGCTTCGAAGCTGCCCGGGGTTTGAAGGGTTAATTACAGCCGGCTGCGGAGCCCGGCCCCGAAACGCGCTCCGCCCGCCGCCCGGCTCCCGCGTTCCCGCCTCCCCGTTCCCGCCTCCCCGTTCTCGCCTCCCCGTTCCCGCCTCCCCGTTCTCGCCTCCCCGCCCCGTTCCCGCCTCCCCGCGCCGGCAGGCGGCGCTGCGGGCGCGGCGGGGCGGCGCGGGCGGCCATGGCGGAGCGGCGGAGCGGCGCGGCCGGGGGCGGCCTGGCCGAGGGCCTGAGCCGCTTCTCCGAGTGGGCGGACGCGCACCTCAGCCTCCTGCGGGTAACGGGGCGGGCGGGCGGCGGGCGAGGGGCCGGCGGCGGCGGCGCGGGGCGGCCCGGCTGAGCCCCGCTCTCCTCTGCCCGCAGAACCTGAGCACCGGGATGGCGGTGGCCGGGGTGCTGGTGCTGGCCCGCAGCCTCCGCATGGTGAGCGCGGGCGCGGAGCGGCGGGGTGCGGCGGGGCCGGGCCGGGGCTGCGCGGGACCCCCGCAGCGGAGCGGAGCGGGGCGGGAGAACTGCGGCAGCGCCCGGATCGGGCCCGCCGCTCCGCTCCTCTCCTGGATCGGGCACCTCCGCGGCCGGAGCCGGTCGCTTTCTGCCCCCCCCCCCCTTTTTTTTTAAATTTTATTTATTTAAAGTTTATAAGCTTGTTCTGCGTCTCGGCTGCAGCTTCCTGCGGGCCGTCCTGCGGGTAACGGGCACCGCATCTCCTCCGGTGTGCGGCCCGAACTGTCTCGTCCCCTGGCCCGAACACAGCTGATACGGAGGTGGTTTCCTCGCTGCTTTCTCCGTGCTTCCGTGAACAGAACTGCTTTTTGTACATTTTGAATCATGACCCTAAATCTTCCTTTCTTTCCCGAAACGATCGGTTCAGGGCAGGCACTTGTGCCTCACCGCTAGCTCCAGCCAAAGCGGCGTCTTCGCAGGTAGGGAGCAGCCCGTTCTCCAGCTGTCCAAAAACTAATGGTTACTCGGATCTTGGTGAGACACTGGCCCAGGTTGCCCAGAGAGGTGGTGGCTCCCCCATCCCTGGAAACATTCCAGGCCAGGTTGAAGGAGAAGGAGAAGGTCCTTTTCCCTCCACCCCCTAAACCCAGGCTGCTTCGTTCCTGCACTGCTGGCAGAGTCTTTGCTGCTGCTAAGCTTAGCTTTCCTGCGTGATCACATAGCTGTCCCCTTGGAATCCTCCCCTTAACTGATGGCTCTGGTATCAAATTTGATCTTCTTGTGATCTTTTTCAAAGGTGTACACCTGCTTCTGCTCCCTTATCAAAGTCTGCGTTGTTTCTGTCCTCTCTGCTCCGCCTTTGTTTTCAGAGTGTCTGCTCTTTGCCGGCGTCTCTAAACACGTCTTGGCTTCCTTTCACCCCTATTCCAGCACTGATCAGGCCACTTCTAAAACCCTCTCTTCATGGTGGATCAAGTGAACTTCAGTATGCTCAAAAAATGTCAGTTTCTCCTCTAAACCTTGCTTTCATGCCCACTCCTGATCCTGCAAGCCCTATAAAACAGGGAACACCCGAGTGTCTGCAAAGGCTGGCACATAATGGCTCCTGCAGCTGATTACTGTTAAAAATATGTGTATATGCTTGTCTGTGCTGTCTAGTAATAGGTCTGTAATTTGGCAAATTATTTTAAGGAGAAGTTGGATTTAATGTGATTGTAACTGCTGTACATTTTTTTTTTTAACTTTGTCTTGCTCTTCTTTCCATCAATAGACAACCAAGTTTACGAGTGCTTTGGATATACCTGTGGAGTTTGTAGAGAAGAATGTGAAATTGCGGGGAAAAGTACATCACGTCACTGAGAAAGGCCTGGAAGTTGAGCACATTCCCATTAGCATTCCTTTCATTACGGCGATACAGAGAAGATGTGAGTAACGAAAATGAAGAACAAGCGTAGGAAGGAAACGTTGTTCACTACACAGGGAACAGGCAGGGGCAAGCTTGGGAGGAAGGGCTGAGGTACAGTTCTGGCTCTGCCTTTTGGTCTTTCCATTCTTTACAGGTGGGAAACTGGGGAACAAAAGACTGCGAGGCAGCCTGTAAAAAGAGCTTGGCAGTACGATATTTGTAATAATTAGCATCATTACTGTGATATTTCTCTGGCAGCAAAAGCTAGCGCACAGGCAGTCCGTTTGCTTGCATAGCTCATCTCATTCCTCTGCTGGGATGACACCTTTATTTAGGGATGGAGATCTGGCAGCTCCCACACGACCCGTTCCCATGGACAGTTTCTCTGTGACTGGGCAGAAGTTGTCGCTCAAGTCCATGAGTCACACGCTTGCTTTGCAAGTACCTGCAGGCGCTGATGCTTCGCGCCTGTTGTCCTGCCCCTTCAGATAAAATAAGGGTGACTGATAATGAAATAAGTGACTGATAATGAAAGCAGTTCTTTCTATTTGTGTGCAAAATAAAACTAGTAATCTTGAATTTTTTTATTTTTTTACTGAAGGAGAGACGAGACCAAATGCTTATTTGCACATAAGTAGTGCTTTGGGGAACTAAAATAAATTGTTTTTCTCTTTTTTTTTTTTTTTTAAGTCCATGGAAAGAATTCATTACCAGCTGAGGGGCTGTGCAAAGCATGAATTTTCCTTTGCAGCATTCAGTAACAAAGCTCTCTCTTTCAATAATCAGGGCAATCAGAAGGTCTTCTGCTGGTCAGGCTTGCTGGAGTGGAGCTGGCTCCCAGCGGCGTGGCCTGGTTACAGCAGGAGCTGAAACCCAAACAAACGATGTGGTTCCAGCTTCTGGGAAGGGAGGAGTTGGCACTCGAGTGCCTGGTGTTAGTAAATAAGGTAAACATCCTGATGAAGGTTGACTTTTACCCACAGTTTTGAGTTTGACCATGGCTATGCAATTCAGTTATCCCAGTACATTTAAGGAATAGTAGTATTTATAATGTATCTATCTTGATATGAATTTCAAATGTTGTATTTGGCAATCTGATTTCAAGACCAGTATATTTGCAGGCTGGTTCCTGACACGCGTGTATTTCTCTGTCAGATAGTGCCAGGCTGTACAGTGTAGTTCTCATTAGCCTGATGTTCAGTCCATCAAATATTCGCTCACAAACGTCGTGTATTTCTATCAGATTTTAACAGTCAGCTGGATCCCTCTTAACTTTTACCTCCTTCTGCCAGAGTGCAGATTTACCCAGAAGTAAACTTAGTATCTCAGAGGGAGTTCACACGGAAAAAGAAATAAAACTATTTTAAAGGTGAAGTGAATATAGCATTTATTGTGCCTTTTTATAGGGTCGATTTCTCAGCGTGTGCTTAAATGAAGAGATCTTGAGACAGGGGCTCGGCAGAACAGCGCGTATTGAAGGACTACATCACGACTCCCGCCTGTACTGGAACCTTCACAAGAGACTGCTTCGAGCAGAGTTAAAGGCCCTGAAGAAAAGTAAAGGAATATGGAAAGAAGAAAGCTACTCTGAAAAAATTACAGATCGTATAAGCAACAATAAACTTGTACAGACCTTGAAGCAATTTGTGAGCTGGGTAAGAAGCTCGATTTAAAGGTGAAAAGGGAGACTTGCTTGGAGGAGTGCCAGTCACCCACATTATGAGCTTTGTGTAAAGTAGAAGTTTTTGATAAAACAGTGCCGTAATTCTGAGTGGCCCTGCCTTGCCCAGAAAACCCATGAAGTTACCTAATGCCGTATTATAATCCACGTGGGACTGAACTTCAGTAGTAGTATGCAAGCCACAAATTAAAATGTTCTGAAGCTGAACTTTTGCACAGTAATGTCCTAAATTAGTTGTCCAGTTTTCCACCTGCTAAATACCTACACAGCTGTGGTAACTAACTAGTGGCAGGAGTCAGCAGTCAGTTCTTAGGAGGTGCGGAGCCTTAGTTCACAACGTACAGCCTTAAAGGCTTCTCCGGGACGTGCCACTGCTATGTAACCCACATTGCTCAGAAAACTCCGTTTCACACCCTTACAAAGCTCGCGGCACGCGCTTACACACGAGCATTTTGTTTGAATTCTGTTCTTGCACTACTTTTATGTATAATTTGTGTTTTAAAAGGCTTTCACCTTGAGTAATGGGTTGCATTGTTACCAAGATAAGAGGTAATTTCCTATGGTTGATCTTAAAAAGCTGATAAGGTCATAACAACTAAAGTTACTTGGGGAAAAAAAAAACACTTGGTGATTCAAGAATGTAAGAGAATATAAAGAATATCAAGAATCAAAGAATGTAAATTAATGGCAGTAACCGAGATTTTTAGAAGACAACATTCAGTTGAAGAGGAAAAAGTTCCCCTGTTTTTTCCTGATGGTTCTATAAATATCTAAAATTAGATGAAAATAGAACTTTAACATGAAATTTGACAAGGTGGACCATATGTGCTAAGAACTTAAATGCTCGTTCTTGTTTTATTTTTGAAACAAGTGTTAAATAAATGAGAGTGTATTATTATTTATTTTGTAAATAGTCTCAGAATAAAGATTGAATTTCTTATGTTCATTGTTGCATGTCTTATATACCAACCACTTGACCTTTGTTTAACCACCCACAGTCCCAATGTTTATTTAAAGTGAAGTGTTTTCCAGATTTTCTTTCTTTGGTTCCGTGTGATTCCTTGCAGTGAAATACTGGGGAGAAGAGTGTGGTACAAAAACATCTCAATAGCTGAGCATTGCTTGTCTGACCATGAGTTGCTATGGTCATCATTTTCTCTGCTGACTTCAGGGAAAAACTGTGAATCCTGGGATCCTAAGAAAAAAAAAAAAAGTAGTTTTTTTTTAATTGGATAAGAATAGATGTCAGTGCTTCTTTACTGCTTTTGTTCTGGCTCCTCTCAGGGGTGAGGCTGGTCTTTGCAAAGCACAGTGAGCAGTTTGGGGGAGAGGGGAAGCAGCTCTATGGGCGGAGACAGACCTCGAGAGGAGCTGGAAACCAGGTATCTCTGTGTGTTAAAAAAAAAAAAAAAAAAAAAAAAGAAAAATTGACATTTAGGAAAA
>WHYT01017657.1:0-26574 GCA_009806455.1 Tetrax tetrax
CCTACCTACCTATATATATATATATATAGGTATATATATGCTATATATATATATATATACACACATACCTATATATATATATATAGGTATGTGTGTATATATATATCTCACAGGTACAAACGTACCAGCCATCGTCAGAACACCAGATCTTCAAGGGCCAGGGAGGGCAAAGGATGCTCAGCATTTCAGAAGGTCCGAGGGTGGCTGTGTCCTTGCAATAACGTTAACAGGCTCCAAGTGAGATCAAGGGCTTTGTCATACCAGGCCTTGTACACAGCCAGTGTGAGGAACAGGCCCAGATTTCAGTTGGCACTGTGGTGGGAGGACGGTACTGCTCTGTGCATGCTATGGCTACCTCCAGGGTCCATCAAGAGGAGCTTACCTACCCACAGCCTGCTGCACCAGCTCCATCTCAACACCCATTGCTTTAGCTGCAGAGCCATCCCTTTCTTTTTCTTTTCCCAACTTTATGAATCAGTGCTCCCTCAGCCAAAAAAGTATGCCTCAGCACATCTCCTCATCAAATTTTGAGTCAAGAAGTAAGCTCTACATCTGCTAGTCTTCCAGAGATCGCCTTTGAAGAGGATGACAGGATTATTTTTATGATCTCTAGAAAATGTTAAAAAACAAAGGCAGGCATGCCAAATTGGCTCCAGTGAACAGTAAGCCTTGGCTGCATGACTCTAGTCAGTTTTTTCTGAGCGAATTCCCTCAGATAGCTCTCCCTTTTTGTCGCTTTTGCTGGCTTTTCACCCAACTCCATGCAGCGACAGACACTGGCAAGGACAACGTTGCTGCCTCCCCTGGTGCAAGGTGAAGCCCAAAGCTCAGCTGTTCTCACCTCCTGCGGACAGTCGGGCTCCTCGGTGAGCTGGGGTAAGCAATCTGACAGCTTTGGGCTTGGAAAGCAGAAAGTTGCTGCTGGGTAGCAAACCACTGCTCCCGGAGTCAGTGCCTGCACGCAGACTCTTGTGCGAGGCTCCTCGCCTGAAACAGGAGCGGGCTCAGGGACGACAATGTGGCATTACAGGACCACTGAGCCAACAACCGCAGCTTCCTACCACGCATTTTAACTTTCCCTAAGTGGCTTTGGATTTCGTCTGTCTCCTTTTTCCCTCTGACATTTCAAAAATGTTCGGACTGGTGAAGCATTTGTGCTGCAGTTTTGAAACAGATGCCTCCCTGATCCCAATTTCTCTCTTAAGGACACAAGATGACCAGAAATAAGTAATTTCTTAATTCTGTTGCATGAAAGTCTGTGTTTTTCGCTTTCAAGTGCAATTTTGGGTTGTTTCATGCCCAAAAGGGCAATTATTGGGCTGTTGGTATCTTTTATTTTCTATCGTGAGTGACACTGCTTAGCACTGGTAAGATGGTAAGCATCAAAGCTTGAGCCTTTAACCTGTGTCAGAGGAGAAATATGTCTACTGACATCAGCAGAAGCAGGCCTTGCGTTGTTTGATAAGGAGCTTATGAGTTCATTGTTGCTGCAGCTTAGGTCCAGGTCTGTGCACAGACTCTTGCAGGTGGCTGCACTGGAAAGCTGGGGAGCAGAGTGCCTCCCCCAGAAGGATTCACAGCATGACTCCCGTCAGCATCGCTGTAGCTGTGAGCTTGCTGTCTCCTCTGCAAGCACCTCCATGGGAGATGTTTTTGCTAGCAGGCCTGTGCAAGCAGGCACTTGGCCTTGTTAAACCTCATACAATTCACCTTGGCCCACCAATCCAGCCTGTCCAGATCCCTCTGTAGAGCCTTCCTACCCTCAAGCAGATCGACACTCTGGCCCAATTTGGTGTCATCTGCAAACTTACTGAGGGTGCACTCAATCCCCTCATCCAGATCATTGCTGAAGATATTAAACAGAACTGGCTTCAATACTGAGGCCCGAGGGAACACCTTTTGTGACCAGCTGCCAAATGGATTTAACCCCATCCACCACAACTCTCCAGGCTCGACCATCCAGCCTGTTTTTACCCATCACAGGGTACATGTGTCTAAGCCATGAGCTGCCAGCTTCTTCAGGAGAATGCTGTGGGAGACAGTGTCAAAGGCTTCACTAAAGTCCACGTAGATAACATCTACAGCCTTCCCATCACCAACTGGACAGGTCAACTGGTCACAGAAGGAGATCAGGTTGGTCAAGCAGGACCTGCCTTTCAGGAACCCGTGCTGGCTGGGCCTGATCCCCTGGTTGTTCAGAAGGCAAAGTCATCAGTGCTGCACAGACTTGGAGCAGAAGAGAAGCTACTGAGCCATCCAACAGCCAGCATTATGGCCTCCCACCTTTGTGGCTGCGTGTGGTGGGGCCACCTCCAGACACGTTGGGAGGTTGGGACGTGGCTCCTTCTACTTGTAACCCTGGGTGGCACATAGCTATAGTTAATTATGTGGGACTTGCAGAGCACAGAATTTGAGGTATTTTCTCCTCCCTGGGCCTGTTCCAGTCTGGATTTGCATGCACACAGTGCTGACCTCAGGGCTTTGATCGGTGAAGGCACTAGCAAGTATGCCATTCCCCTTCCATGGGGCAAAGGATAGGTATGGTTCATGTACGGCCAAAAATGTGTTTTCTCCAGGCTTCTCCTCCTTCTGCTGAGTCTGTATTGCTGGCAAGAATCTCATGGGACATCTGCCTGTGATAGGAAGGAGACAGAAACTGTTACTATGCATGTGGTACTCTTGAAAGTTGTCACAGCAAATAAAGGAGCACAGAGTCAAGGCCCTCGTTGCTGGGCGCAAAGCCTGCAAATCAGGTCAGTCCGGAGCCACAGCAAATGCTTCTCTGGTGGGTGCAGCTTTCCTTGTGACATAACTGTTCCGTGGGTATGAAAAGACCTTCACCTGCAGGACTGTAATTTCAGCATCTTTCATTAGAAGTTACTTTCCTGCTTAAAGTTAGAAAACGGAGCCACTGCTGTTGGTTCAGATAGTGGCTGAAAACTGAAGAGCATGTCTATGGGATTTTTTCCCCTATAGCATATGAAGGAAAAGGGGCTCACTCTGTAAATGTAATCCAGCCAAATCAAAGTGTTCAAAACCTGAGAGAGAGAAGAAAAGGGAAATTGTCTATATACTAATTTTTTATTCTTGCCATTTCCAGCAGCTGACTTACAAACCTGATGAAAAAGCTGTACTTCCATCCCAGGCTGTGATGCCAGTACTGGGTATTGCTATGATAAGCAGTTCCCAATTTAACCAAAAGAAAGGACACAATAGCACAGAGACAAAGCTGCAAAATGTGCAGTTTTTACTTAAGGATTTAATTCCTGCAATTCCTCTTGCCTGGGGTTTTTTTTTTTTTCAGCTCTCTCTTTTAAACTTTACCTTGGAGCTGGGGGGCTGGCTCAGCCCAGCTGCTGTATGCACACACGGATGACAGCCAGATGAACCCAGGCTAGCTTTGAAATACATTTCTACTAAAACCCTGCAATTTCTAGGGCTTCCCTTCCCTGCCATCCTCGCCCTGCATCCACAGAAACCCTTTGTCTTTCAACACCGGGCTCGACCCAGCACTGAAGGCTCCAGAGGCCAGTGTCCCAAGTGCCAGCGCAGCCATCCGCCTTCGCTGTGTGGGCAGAGAGCAGCCCAGCTGCTGAAAGCGAGAAGCCATTGGCAGAGCAGCATTTATCTCCCCGACACTGGTGGCAGTGGTGATGGGTGATAACAGCATGTCCTTGACCCAGGCAAACGCTGGGCACACCGGCCTGCCTGCAGCCCAGGTGGAACCCAAACACCAGGTCCCATGGGAGCAGCCATCCATCTGGGTCAGCATTTGGGGTGATGCCACCTCACATCCCTGATGCCTGGATGTCTCACAGGGAGCAGAAGCTGCCAAATTCAGGAGAGGATGGGCAGCCCAGCAGTAAGTGGCGGTGCCGGGTTGCTGGAGCCAGGAGGAAAACTGAGGGAGTCACCACATGTGTGGCTTTTCTTTTCTTCCCCCCTTTTCTGTTTTCTTGGGAAAAAAAAAAAACAAAAAAAACACAAGCATTTTAATTGTGTGATTTACTATCTGGAGGTCAGACTGTTGTGAAGAATAAGCTTAGGTTGTAATTATATTTATTCTGGGTAGGTTTCTTCAGGCAACTCATTTTAATGCCTTGGACCTCCCTGGTACGTTCAGCTAATGGAGCAGAGTTAATTGGAGGCATCTGGCTCCAATACTAAAGGTTACTTGAAACCTGCAATTTCGGACAGATTAAAGAAATCTCTGAAAGCACTCAAATGAACCACAGATCCTAAAGCATACCCATAGTACAACTTCTATTAGCTCGTAGTATACCACAGACCTGGAAAAATGCTTTCAATGAATATTGCTTGTAGAAAAAGCTAAACATTTGTGATTTACAAAATACCTGCAGCAATGAGCTGAGCTGTCAGCCACGACAGTCTTGCCTTCCTTACTAAAGCAACTGGGCTCTGGTTTACAGCATCTATGGAAATATTTGGCAGGATAAGGAATTATCTTTAACATGTTTAGGAGAATCTTAGCTAAGAAACACCCTCTCCACACTCTCTAACCCCTCATACCAGCCCTCTCACCCTTCTTTTGCACCGAGCCCATCTTCTGGGGATCACTCCTTTGTGCACTCTCCTGGGGGCTGTGATGAAGTAAAACTGATGGTTGCATTAATTTCCAGGCATTGATGAAGGAGCAGCACTGTATTTCTTTCCTACCGCTCATCCTCTTATTGGCACTGAACTCTTCTGCATTATATAGAGATGCAAGTGCCTCATGTTGTTTGTCCTTGGAGATGAGCCTCTAAGTCACTGTGAGCTGTGAGGAGGAGAGGACTGGGAGGCAGCTGAGCGTGGACTGGGCTTGTGATACAGTGTCTGGACTCAACCCAAAGTTTAGTGTGGAAAGGACTTTCCCTGAAGAAGAGACACAGTGAATGTCTCCATTCTGGCATGAGGCTATGAAAATGATGGGCATCTGTGAGGGATGAGGGGGAAGAAGAAAGGCAACTTGCTTAAAACCAGTTGCATGTTGGAGTGAACAGCAAAGAGAGAAGCTGGCAAGTCAGTATGTGATTAAGCTTGACCCAACAATAGGTCCTGACCCCGTATGGCAAAGATGTCCTTTCAGAGAAGAGATGCATGCCAAGGCTTTGTGGGCTAACAGGCCACAGGCTTAGAAGAGACTGTCTTCCTTTTGTCTGACATCTCTCTGAGTTTTGTATACACGGCTTTTTGTGGTCGGGGGTTAAAGAACAAAAGAGATCTTTTTAAATACAGGGTTTGTTCAACTTGTTCATCTCATATTCTTGGGATGCTGAGCTGGCCAGGCTGCACCGAGGTCAAGAAGCAAAGCTAATTTTGGTTGTGCATCGGAATTTATCAGTGCAGTAAAGATTAATATCCAGGCAATGAAAATGATGGTACTCTTAAATGTGTTGTGCCCTGCAGTTCCCTCCCCACAATTCACCCATCTCAGTTTCCCTGCTGAGAAGGCTTTTTTCCAGGATAGATTCTGCTTCCAGAGCCTGAATGGAAAGAACTAGCTCAGAAGAGCAGAGCGACAAGACAGAAGGAACTAGAGGTCCCTTTTGGTCTCTTGTTAGCAAATACTGTGTCTTAGAGAAATGGTATGAGACACAGAAAAAATTCAAAGTGTCACCCAGGAATATGCAATTTCCTCTTTTGCATGCACTAATACCATCATGGTCACGGAGAAGGAAGTTTACCTTTGGGAAGGACTACTGCCATGTATTGGGGCCTGGAGGAGCAGATGAAGGAAGCGCAGAGGGAGCAGATGGCTGACTGGAATGCTTGTGAAATGAAAACTAATTACAAAAGGTACGTGAGAGGATAAGAAAGGAAGGGAGAAAAAAAAAAAGGAAGGAAGGAAAAAAAAGGAAGGGAGGGAGGAAGGAAGGAGGAGAAAAAGAAAGAAAGAAAAAAGGAAAGAGAAAAGAAGGAATGTTGTAGTTTTGTTTAGTGAGGGGGGGCCTAAGGTGGTAGCCCCCCCTCACTAAACAAAACCACAACAAAGAAGAAAAAAGAAAAAGAAAGTAAGTAAGTAAGAAAGAAAGAAAGAAAAAAGGAAGAAAAGAAAGAAAGAAAGAGGAAAAAAGGAAGGAAGGGAGGAGAAAGAAAGAAGCAAGCAAGAAAAATAAAATATTTACTGTTATCCCTCTGTAAGAGCCTCTAAACTGTCATAATTCTGATCAGAGTTTCTCTGAGTGGGGGAAGAAAGTCTCCTTTTATTCTTATACTTTTTGTCTCTTGCCCTTTAGGAAATTTCAGTCAGCTGTGCCATTTTGCCTTTTATCCCATAAGTCTGCTGCCTTGACATTCAGGTTATGGACCAGGAACACATGCTGGCACCACTGACAGCCATTGTTTTCATTACAATGCTTGGGTCACGAACCAGTAGAAGAAAATCGGCATTCAATTCATGAGAACTGTTGCAAAATCTCAAGCGCTGCAAAGCAAATGCCCCGTCTTTCTTCTGGTTTCTTGTCTCCCAGAGTCTGTCTGGTACCGTAAGAATTTTGCTGGGAGTCAATAAACTACCTCAATTTTTTTTTTTTTTTAGATGAATATTGGCTTTGTTTGAATATTCAGCGGCAGCAGTGGCAGCAGTGGCAACGTTAAGATGAAAAATACTGGAGGGGAAGGAAGCATGGGGAGGCAATAGAGGAGAAAAGAAAATGGAGGGGACCTGTGAACAGAGAAAAAGGCAGAAGCAGGTGCCTAAAAAGAGATGTTAAAAACAGCACCAGAAGTGTGGGAGAGGCAAATGCAACTCAATAACACCACTACACAGTAGAAAGCCAACTAACTTCTTAACCCCAAGACTGGGGTGAAGAGGGTGTGCAGACATTTATACCATAGACGGCTGAATGATAAATAAGTCCAACAGCATATACTATCCTTATTGTTAACACAGACTTGAAATCCTCTGCTCTGAGACCATCCAGCCAAAATCCCATTTATTTTTCTCTCAAGTGCAGTTATATTAATAGAAGCAGCTCAGGAAGCCCTCATCCCAGCGCAGTTTCAACACTTTATACAGCAGGGGGTCTTAATGGGATCTCTTCCATCCAGGGTGCCATTAGCTTCCCCCACTGTCTCTCCATTTCCCCCTTTCCAACAGAATACTAGTCTAAACACACGCTGGGGTGTTAAGAGGAGTGATTTCTGCACTGGATATGTGTGTGCATGTGTGAAGTAGCTCTAACTTGTTTAAGGCTTAGCTTTAAATGTTGGCATCCATGCAAAAAAAGAAAAAAAAACAAAAACACAAACCTCCTAAGCAACTCTGAGTGACTCAGGTGCTGGTTTTCTTACCACTGCATTGCCTCTTCTGTTTTTCTGACCCCTTTGTCGCTTCCTCCCAGCCTGCTGTCTCATGTCAGGGACACTTGGTACCTGTTGACGGTTTCCATCACACTCTCTTGTTTGGTCTTGGCTGCCAGTTTCTGGGCATGGCTCTGGGGCATGCAAGAAGTATTTCAGATGACCTCAGCTGGGCGGCATTGTTCCTTACACCATAGCTGGCAGATGGGAAACATCTGTGTCCAATATACGTTAAAAATATCATTCCTCAGTACCCCTGCACAGGACTGGATGACTGGGGATTTGAGACACCACCATCTTTTTGGACCTGAAAGGCCTTAGCAAATAAACAGTTGCTGAAAACGGCACCAGTTTAATTTAGTATCACTATGTACCCAATTGGCATGGATGGCCAGGACTATGGACGGGACAGGTCCACAGTGACTGCTTGCTGTGCTCCAAAGGTCCCTTACCTACGGGCATCCTGCTCTGGGAAGGGCTGACAGGGAGACACGGAGCCTTCCTGAGTAACTGGCCCAGGGTCTGACACTGCCCAGCCACCCTTTCTGCACTGCAGTATCTGAGTCAGGCTGAAAGATGGGACTTAGTGGCTCAGCCGCTGTACAGGGTGAAAGCAGCTACTTCGCTTCCAGGAACAACGTTATCTCTCTCATTACAGCCGACTGAGACCAGTAAAACCTCCGTACACAGTGATTACTCACCTCCTCCCCTCAGCTTTCTATCCAGTGACCTGGGAGGTTTTGCTCCCCATCGGAAAGATATTGATGTTTGCAAAGCCCTTAAAGTCACTTTTCCGAATGGATCTATAGTCATGCAAAGAATGAACACTTTGTAAAAGAATTTTTGTTTATGGTGGTTTTTTTTTTCTTCCTTGGCCTACTTGTTGACTGGCTTCTTGTTCCAGCTGTCCTGCCTCATCATTTACCAACTAATCTGGCACAACTACCTTTTGGACTTTGCACTGGCTTTCTTCTCCTCCTCCCCAGAAATACCAGATAGCTTTCTGCACAAGCACAGCCAGGGAGTACACAGGTTCTGCTCTGGAGACCTCGGCTTGCTTGACAAAACTTGCTTGTTTTAGGTAACTTGGGTGTCACATGGCTGCCCCATTGGTGTGCTTCCCGACACAAAGCTGCAATAGAAGTTGCACATTCAAAGGACAACAAAAGCGCTTTCCTGTCTCCAGCATCCCTGGTTTCCTTCCATTTCTCTTGAACCGTTTGGAGCCAGCGTTTGGGGAAAGACTGAAGACAGTTTCCAAACTGGAGTTGCTGGAAACAGCTTGTTTCCACATATGTGCCAGTCTGTGGGAACAGCGAACTCTGTTGCGTCCCACTTCATCTGCCATGTTTCATTACGCTTCTGGACTGATCTGTTCAGTATCTCTCTCCCTCTCCTGCGGTGGTGGGGAGAAGATGATAAATGAGAGGTATTTAGGCAAATACTTCACATCCCCTCAGGTCTTTGCAATTCCAGCTGTCTGAAGTCATACTTTTCTGCCCAGCCAAAGCATTGTGACAAACGAGCAGAGTCCCCCAGTAACTGCGGTTGGTGTCGGCGGCGACTTTGAAAGGAGACTCTGCTTCTGGGAAGTGAAGGCTGCTTCAGGCAGAACAAACATAAATGCTGCCATCTTACTGATCTCTTTCCTTTGTTTCTCTTCTCTTCCTCTTAATTTGTATTTTTTGTGGGCAAACCAAGTAATGCATAGCTCGCTTGTTACTGTCACACACTCGGGTCACCCCAGGGAGTCACGATGCAGATTTTCCATTAGCGTCAAACGTACATGGATTTATGAACTCCCATAACCTGGAGCCGATGAGAGCAGATTAGGGAGCAACTGTTTTTAGATAACTTGCATACCTAAGAAATCAGCTAATATAGAGCTGCCTGCCGAAAGGTCACTTATTTCCCAAAGAGCGTGAGAGAATATTATGGTGACCCTTTCTTGTTATATTGTCTTTATTACAGACATACACATGCACATATACATTGGGGGTTTGCTATTCATTTCTCTCTCTCCTTGCACTGACCTAATTCTTCATGCTTTATGTGGTACATCCTATACCAGAATTTCTCACTGGGTACGGGACCCTTTGGGTTGTCACTGCGCTACACCGAGACACAAGGCTAAAGACACACCTGTCTGCTTTTAATGTAGATAGCTGTGCCAGGGGTCACAAGCTCCAGCGCAGGCCATGTAAGCTTGGCCATCTCCTTCAGACGGATTCAGGCTGCATGTACTCTATGTGACTCTCCATTGCTATAAGTTGCCAAGATAAAGACCCTGTACCTTGCAGTTACAACATAGCCCCTGTGCAAAGATCTGACCATGCAAAATGAGAGCCACAAGTGAGAAATTTTGCACTTCCCCAGCATCCATCATCAGCAGGGCTCTCATCTTATTCAAGGTATTGGTGTGTCCTGTGCTACAACATCACTTCTAGACAGAAAGGACTGTCCCACGTTTACGTGTCCCATAGTAAACCATGTTGCAGTGCCTGCAGCTATCTTGTGCCTGGTCACACAAGAACTTCCCTAACAAAATGAAAACTCCTAAATCCTGTGTCTTTAATACAAGATAATCACTCTATCCATAGCAATGAAGTTCTATTTTGGATTTTGTTTGTTTGTTTTTTAAAGAGAAGTTTGGTTTAAAGCTGTGTGTTCCTTCCAGGACTGTGTTTGTGCACAAGTTCATGTTACAAGCACATGGAGACAATGAACTGTTGTAAGTTTAACCTGGCACTGGAGTTCAGCCTTTCTACAGAGGCATGATGGGGAGCATACCACAGAGAAGAGAGATGGAAAAGCCAACCCAGCTAAATTTCAGATTTGGAAATAGACAGTAAAGTTATCCAAACTATCATAATTCTCAACTTTTAGCTATTGCAGGCTTCCATATCCCCCCTTCCTTTCCTCTTAGGCCTCATTTTTGCATTAAGGTCAAGTGTTGCATTCTTTCCTGGATGAGGGGAGGCTTGAAAGCAGCATTTCCCTAGTGAACGTGTGGAAACCACATCTGGGAGGTTGGGTTTTGAATAGCCCAGAATGCTGGGACAAGGTGGAGAGATCAGAAATGGTCATCACAGGGTGTTGGACTTGCCTCATCCTGCGAGCACCTTGGAGCCTTGCTCAGTGCGGGGAGAGGTGTGCTGGGGTAGCAGAGCACTATCTCTGAGCTCCCTGACACTCACTACATCAAGCCAATAGAAGTGGCAAGACATTTCCTTGGACCAGAGCTTCACCTGACGGAGGGTTTGTAGGTCGTGGTGGCGTATGGGGTGGTATGGGCCAGAGAGGGAGGGGAAGGAGAAGAAGAAAGATTGACTTTCCTGGTGGCCATAGAGAGACTGAGAGTGCACCCAGCTCCTGTCCATTGTTTTCCTCAAGAGATGAATTACTCCAGTGTGGGAAATCAGGATTATTCACCCAGCCGTCTCTGCCAGAAGGAAAACATATGGGACTGTGGGGGAAAGGAAAATGCATTTCTCCTCAGCTTCAACATACCCCTGCCTTCCGCAAAGCAGATGACAACCATGCTCAGACCTGGGCTCCCTGGCACCCCAACTATGGCTCAGGTTCCAGCCTTGCTGAAGGAAGCTGCATTTGGATTAGAGTCTCAGGAACCAGAGAGGTGGATTTCTCTGTAAGAATAATTGCTGTAGGATTTTTCTGCCACTGGTAAGCGGCGTTCGCAGTCTCCCCGGCACTCCTCCATGCCACTTGAGGGATCTTGGCAGGGCAAAGGCACGAACAGCTGCTCATCGCCAAGGTCAGCACCGCTCAGGCTGGGAGCAAATCTTCCCAAGATATCCACAACAGCCTTGTCCAGCTCAGATGCCCCTGCATACTTTGCATTTCTCAGTCAGGGTGATAGCCCTTGGTCAAATAGTTCTTGAGGAGCAGGCATTGAAGTAAAACCCCTGATGGCAGCATCAAGAATTCAGAACATTTGGAGCTGCTGGGTGGACCAATCTGGAACACTGATGCAGCTCACCATACCCTCAAGTAAAATCAAAGTAGGTTGGGTGAATGAAGCTTTACAAAGGTACATTTCACTCCACTTTCTTGCAAGGAATGACTAGCATAGATGGAGGTGGGTGAACTGTAGGTGTTCATAGGTCAGAGATAAATCTCAGTCCCCCTCATGCCTAACTCAGGAAGAAGACACAAGTTCCTCCTTTTCAGGAAACTGAAGAAACAAGGACACTCAGATTAATTTTTCCATCCTAAGAACAACTTTTTGGTGGTACCTGAAGAGCATCAGCTATAAATGCCTTTTATACCCAACAGCCAGAGAGCAGAAAGGAGACTGCCACACGGCCCCACAGTGGATCTTATTCTCTGCTGCATTTCTGAGAACAGCCAAAAGTAACTTGGAAATGGAAACTGAGTTAGATGTCTGCCATCTGGTCCGACATAGCCCAGCCATCATGGCTGTTCTCATCAACCCCAGTCTACAGCAGACACTCTCGTTGACTGAAGCCGAGTGAAATGACGAAGGCAGAGGGAAGCCTGTCTCCCCCTGAGCAGAAGGAACGGGACACAGGCATGATGATTTCCCAGCAGATGGCTTGTCCACGGAAACGAACGCTAGCTTAATGAGTTGTGCTCTGCATGCCTCCCAAAGGGAAGAAGCAGCAGGATAAAGATTTCAAAACTTACCACTTCAGGTCAGTGTTTGAGCTGCTTAAAAACCAAATGGTGCCTGGGAGGGCTGACACAGACAGAAAGAGCAGTCCAGAGTCCTGAGTGTCTTTATATTCTCTGCTTCAGGTGTTTTACTCCATTGTGGAAGGAGCAGACATGGGGAGAAAAGGGAGTGCTGTGATGTAACTTACTTACCATCATGAAGTTCCCCCAAACTGAAACCAAACCACATGTCCTGATGTACAAAGTGCCTGCTGTGTTTTGCTCTGGTGCTTTCAGACCCACCAGTGAGTCTAAGCTTTGCTTAGCAATTCTGCACACTCTGTGATCAACCCGATCACTCCAGTCACTTTTGGCATCCACAAAGGAGGAACAATCTACTGCCGGAGGTCTCCAGTTTCCAGTCTCCCTCTTGCTGGCAATCTGTGTCTCCTTCTGCTCCTGCCTTGCCTCATACCTTCTTTTTCATCCCAACCACCTGCCTCTGCAGGTCCCTGTGAAGACCACTTTCATCTTGTTCATCATCTCTGGTGTGGCAAGGATGGCTTGCTTCTTCCTGCAGCTCCCACTCCTGGCGCTGTAGTGTCTATCAGAAGAGGCTCTGACGTGTCCTGGCTGATGTCTCTGCCTCCCTAGAGCAGCTGCTGGCTACATGTGGCATCCACGTAGCCGGACACACCGATCCTTTCTAGGGGTCAGTGTCCTTCCAAAATGAAGATTACAGCTCCCACCTTATCAGGGGAGCAGCACTGTCCAGCGGGGTGAAACAGGGCTGGGAAGTGGGAGATGTTGGTGCTCCTCTCTCCCAGGCGGCTGGGGGATGCCAAGCACTCGCGTCCCTCCGGCGGCCCTGCTTCTCTTAGCACCTGTAATTCACACTAAGGGACAGCTGAGCTGGAGAGGATGGCTCAAATCTGAGAAAACTCTGGTTGCTTTAACCTGTTTTTCTGTCCTTGGTCTAGACCTCTTTTCTGAACCCTGAAGTTTGGAAAAGGCAGTTGTAATTGTGTCTTGAGCAACTCAACTGGATAAATTGTTAGTCCTTTCCTAGTCTAGTTAAAGGCTTTGCAATCCTACTCTGGATCCATGTGGGGTGGGTTTTTTTTTGGTTTTGGGTTTTTTGAGGTTTTTGCTGTTTAACTTGGCTTTTGTGTGCATGAAATGTAGTGGAATGGATTACGGATGTGCGCAAAGATCTGTAAATAGCTGTTTCTTGCTTACGGCTGTGACTGTATACTGTTTGTCATGCTAAATGCATTCATTATTTCCTCCAGAATCAGCTATTGTCAAATGTTTTAGAACAGATTATTTTTAAAAGTGAGGAAAAAAAATCAGGCAAGGTAGTGGCTGGTGTTTTCTTTTTCGGACTTATGACTAAATAGTTGGGCATAAGCTAAGGCCTATGGACAGTCTTCCACCCTTTAAAAATAATACCCCTGATAAAAATAATCATGTAAAGAACATACTTGAAGGGTGTGCTTTTCTACTATTTTACACTACCAGAGCTTTTCTACCTTACACACACCCCCTCTGTCATGAACACAAGGAAATCCTAAGAAATTGTTTTCCCTCAGAAAAAAATACTAAATAGCCACCAAACAAGATGGGTTATTGCTGGAAAGAGAAAGCATTCAAAGGAAAAATAGAATCGAGTTGATTGAACAAGTGATTCTCCTTTAAGAAAAAGAAAAATGAAGGATATTTTAGAGGAGTTGCTAGTATTGAAGGCATATATTTGACTTCAGTCATTTGTTTTAAACTTTGACCGTTTCTGTAAGATATTAATGACAGGAGTTTGGACTCACTTGTCCTGGTATGTCATGCCTGCTTACTCACTGTAGAAGAAATAAAATTTCAAAATGCCCCGAAATGAAATCCAATTTTAAGCGACAATTTAAAAAATTACTTGTTATATTGTACCCCTCAATGCAGTATGACTGTTTTCCAAATATTCTGCATGTGCTACCTTCCTTTGGGTCTATATTCTTAAGAAGTACTGGGTGTTTGGGGAGCCTAGCATCATGTACCCCAAGGGACTGTGCTGTACCTCTTCTGCTTGCATTTAAGGCGATCTTCCTCCCAGAGCCCATTTCCATGTGTCACATCCCTGGGGACCAGGTAGCTCAGGGCTTTTGTGCAACCCCTCTTGGAGCCTGTCTACTGGCCACAGCCCGGTGCCCGTCGTTCCCAGGGTGACAGGTCTTGCTGAGCCCCGGTGCTATACAGGTTCAGGTATCTTATCTGATAGGGACTTGAACCAAGTGAGACCAGGCTATGCCCATTTTTCGGGACAGGCGCCTGCAGTTTCCCAACGACTGCTGTCGGTGGTGTTCTGGCACTGAAGATGTGCATGAATTACCCTTCACCGCCCGGAGTTTCGGCATGGAGTGCTCCTTTATCTCGCCCATCTAGGCAGGAATATAATTGCTAACAAACTCGTAAAGATAGAAATCACATGTATCAGGATCATACAATGCTCTGAATACACCACGAGCCCGCAGCGTCTATCGCATTGGATTTAAACTGGGCTATGCTGACAGAGCCTTGCGAAGAGGCTTGCAGCTCTGTCCCAACCCAGTCAAGCCTGGTGACCCTTTATTTGCACCAAGTCTTATCTAGTCTACCTCAACTGCGTGCAAATAGTTTCACTCATCTGGTCTGATCTGGCCTGATCATTGCTATCTGCCGGGCGGAGCATGAAAAACGTTCTGGCCTCATGTACCTTTTCATAAAGAAAGTACCGTACGGAGCAGATAAAGCCAAGCGTGCCACAGAGGCTTGGCAAACGTTTTGAGCCGTCACTGCCTCTGCTGGGCTGGAGAGTATCCAGTCACGGAGCGTGCCCACAGACTGCACCCGCATTGCAAAGAGCCGAGCAGTGAAGTAGTTATGTATCCAAAGGGCATTTTCTGGAGGTCAGTGGTTACCTCTGTCGAGGCTGGTAAAGCACACAGCATCCTTTGCCTTACTGCCAAATGCAGGACCCCTATATGAAAGCCCCTGTGAGTGACCCTTGCATCAGGAAATTAAGGCCACATGCTCCAGGAGCGGCACATGCTCCAGACCTTCGGCTCGCCGCCATGTCTGTGCAACAGGGCACACATGGCTGAACCGGAGATGGGACTGAGCCCAAATCCTACATCTAAACATCCCCAAACTTGGTCTGGATGTGAGCAACAGGGTCATCTCTGGGGGATGGGCCCAGGCACCCTGCGGCGTGTGCTCTGAGCTCCTGCCAAACCCCCAGTCCTGCTCCTCAGGGCTCCTTGAAGATCCTCTCACCCTGGAAAACCCCCTCCCACTCCACTTGCAAAGAGATTGATGTTTTCCACATCAGAGGCCTCCTGATAATTTAACCCTTTCTTTGCCTCAGCTGGCTACACAGGAGAAGGGTGCAGGTGCACTGTGTTACAGAGTACGGCTTGGCAAGCTGCTCATACTAAAGCCGTGACGGAAACGTGATTTGCACAGCAAGCATTCAAATGTAGGTTAAAAAAAAAAAACAACCCAACACGCCTGCCCTTGCTGTCTTGCCCTCCTGCTGTGCAGCGGGTGTGTTGTGCAGGGCAGCTGCTGCTTCTTGGAAGGGCAGGCAAAATCCACCCGCCTCTCCCTCCCTGCCAGCATCGCTTGCTGGTGCCCACCGCGCGCAAGAGACCCCTCTCCCCTCGCCACCTGGGGTTTTACCAGTTTCAGAGCCTGCTGTGCTCCACAGCTGCCTCCTTTGTTTCTCCTAAACGCAGCCTCAGTTTTGCATACAGATGAACATGCATCACATCTTGTGCTGGACATAAGCAGTACCTGGCGAAAGCTAGGACGCCGCGGAGCCAGATGCCCACCACATCCATGCTTATCGCATTCACAGTGAGCTTTGGGAATGTCGTGTGCTTTTGTTGTGCTGACTCCGCTCCCCATCCCCAATTATCCTTTCCGTATGTGCGCCTTCTGTCGTCATTATGCAAAGCTGCTTGACTGCAGCGCCTCGCCAGCGCAGGAGCATCCGCTGTTATCTTTTGGAGCCTGCAAAACAGCAGTGATAATGGAGGGACAGCATGTCACCTCCAAAATAGGTCAGAGGCCCGGAGGAGCCGCGGGGCAGCCTGCACGGCACTCGCCTCCTTGTAGGCGCCTGGCGCGGCCGCACGCAGGTGTGCTCAGGTGTGGCCTTCCGCAGGTATTTTATAAACAGAGCACACCATCGCATTTGCAGCAAATATGCATTACAAAGCAGATAATTATGTGTACCAAACAGAGCTCTGCAGGGCGCAGCTGGCCGAGGAAGGCTTTTCTCGGCACATCTAACAGAAACCTTCGCTTTTTCCTGTTAGGGAGAGGAAATGCACCTTCTGAAACTCCTCTGAAGAGCTACTGGCATCAGGCGTCAGACACATCTCAACCACACCAGCTGTGGCAAAAGGGCCTTGCAGTATGTTCATAGACCTTGCGAGGCAACGGCCCCTGGAGATCTGGTCTGCTGCTGCTGCTGAAATGCAGAGCCGCTCAAATTGTACATGATGAACAAAGACCTCAAAAGACACCCCCACAAGAGTCACGACATTAAACGCAGATGTCTTTCCACCCAAGCACTAGACCAGGTGCCCAGCTCAGGTAGGAAGAGCCTGCTCACCTAAGTACTCGTGCGGTGGTTGTATTGAGTTCTGTTTTCAGGAGCTGTCTGCTCAGGGTGGTGCAGAGCTTCACATGGGTTTTGGTGGTGCTCCCACCGGTACTGTCTTTCACCTGCCCAGCGTGGGCATCCCATGGAAAGCACGGGCACTTGGAAGGTGCTCTGAGCTTGTAGACCTAAGCTGCGCCAGACCAGGCCTTCAGGCTATGAGCCAAGAGTTTCGCTGTGCTCTGCCAAAAAGAGAAGGGACCGCTTGGACCTTAGTGCCAAGCTAAGCTTTGCTGGCTGAACACCCACAGACCTTGCAGCAGCTTCACTTCACAAGCAGGGGGGCTTGATGCACCGGCACAGCAAGCACCCCCATGTGTTCTGGGTCTCCTGGGAGGCAGCACATGGAGGCTGCACATGGAGAGACATTGGGCTGCTGGTTGGTCCCTGGGAGGCTGCACTGAGCCCAGCTTTCCTCCGTGACGGCTGGGTGTTTGTGTGCAAGGTGCCGTGTACCTTCCTCAGCACAGCAGGAGTGATTCCCTGCCTTTGAAAAATACCTTCCATATGAAAATAACAGGATAGCATTCCTGAAGAAAAATCTTAGATTATTTACAAAGGGTCTAATGGTTCATTGTACACCACTTGGTGTGAGCTTTTTGCTGGTGACAACTGGACGGCCCATATGCTGAGAAATTGAAAAGAAAAGGTATGAGTGTGTCTGGTGGAAATGGAGATGACAGGTATCAAAAATACATGAGCAAAGAAAAATGCAATCTATTTAACAAGTGTCTGCCTTCCTGCAGTTGTGGTTTTCAAAGAACTTAATTACCTGAAGGTTGAGCCCAATATTGTCTTAACTCACAGCCACCCAATGACTACACTGTGGTTTCTGTGATAAAATCATTCTGAAATTAAGTTTCCATGCTGCTAGTAAAGAGTCCGGCTTCTCTTTCTGTACCTCTTCTTCCTCCTTCCTCTGTTTTTCTCTGGAGTTATGAGTAGGGAAGTCTGGGAATCTGAAACTGGGTGGCTCTTGGCATCGTTTTTTTTTCTGTGGTATGCAGACATGTTCACACAGGCATCCCTAATGCATGTGAAGCCCTTAAAGTCTGCATGAGGCTTCAGTTAGAGGGACCTGAAACAACTTCATGGAGATCATGAACCAAGATTTAGTAGTAAGAGGGGCCAGCTCCTAAGCAGAGTGGTTATGTTACCATGTTGTGCCAAAGACAAACCTGCACGCAGCACATTCTCTCTCCCAGCACAGGTATAAGTCATGAGAGATCCTTTGGTCTCATCTAGGCACACAGACTGTGTACTTTGTGTTCAGGACACAAAGTTATGGAGTCACTGCAACCTTTTTGCCCTTGAGAACCACTATGTCAATGTCATTGATACAGACACCGGGCAACTGATCCAGGAGTGCGTACGAAGGTAGTCACACTGAATTGCCCACATCTGCTTCTGATGGTTTGTTTGTGTCTAATTGCACTGCAAATCTCTCGTTGTGGAAGAAGTGGTTGATTTTAAGACTGCCCAAGCGTGCCTGGTATCAATTGAAGCTGTACTGCCACACTCTTGCTGGGACCAGGCTGAGGCCTGGCTTCAGCCAGCCGCCCTTCAAGCCTTCTACTGAAGTGCTAGAGCTAGCGCTGGAAGGGACTTGGTCTGCCCTGACACCGGTGGCAGAAATAGGTGCTCAGAGGAGGGAACAGAGGAGGGCTGAAATGTCTTCTGAGGGTGTCTGTGTCCTCCTCTGTTGCTGATGCTGGAGCAAGGATGGGTGATCCAGCCCAGCCGATGGATGCATCAGCTCAATGCAGCTGCAGAGGAGCAGCACCCTCACCAGCACCATCCCCTGCCCACAGCCACCCTCTGCCGACTCCTCTTGTATCAACTCTGGCACTGGATTGACCCCTGGGAAAACCAGTTCAGCTCACAAAACCAGCAGCAAATGGGTCTTCTTTTCTCCTCTGGATTCATTTGAAGCCATTGGCATGAGCTGGGATGAGAAGGGAGAGGGCAGTAGGACAGGACACAGATGGGATCAGGCCCATCCTTCCCACTTCAGCGAGTCACTGCCATGGCTTCAGCTGTACCAGAAACCTTCACCCTTTAGACTTGTAAACTGGGCATCTCTGCCCACTGGCTAAACTTCACCAGGATGAGTCAGGTCCTGACTATGTAAAAAGGATTTGTATGAATTTAAGATCTTGTCTTTTACCTCCATTTGCAGAGGACAGAGCCTAGATATGACTCATATATGAGAACTACAGTTAACATTTAATAACTGGCCATTCTCTCCTTATTTCTTATGAGAAATGTTGTATTTCTTATCCTCCTTTCTATCCTCTTTCTTCCCCTGGCAAGCTACCTAACATTTTTGTGTCTGACTGATTGTGAAATTAGAGTAACAATACTGCGTACGTAAAAGCAACACCGGACATCTTAACCTTTGGAGAGACATGAACTCATTGTCCTGACTCCCACTGAAATGTACTGAACTGGAAGAACTTTCGGCAAGGAAAGAGGAGAACAAGACTACAGCCATGGACACTGAAGTCTCCAGCTGTGTGAAAGATTAAAATAATAGTTGTAATCGTTGCTGTAGTCTCTTGTTTCTTATCTTAAAAAATAGCGTAAAACCTTCCACCTATGTCTATGAGTACACTGAGATTTCTACCGACATTAATAATCACAAATTTGGTTTGTTCTTGCAAGTAATAAACTAATTAGCACCAGCCACGTAAAAGAAGAGAGAAATATGCTAATTCATTCTGGCTTACAAATGAAAACCAGAAAAGAACTAACCCACAAAGCTACATCATGCAGGCTGTTTAGGTCCCTCACAACCCAGTTTGGTAGGGGGCAGCAGAAGAGCATCCAGATCTCCCGCTGATGACCCTCTTGACTTTAATGGCCAACATGTGGTCATCCGGTCCACAGAATTTTTATCTGAAAGTGAAAAGCCTAACAAAACAAAGCATTAAAAAGCAGTTGCACACAGATCAGGCATCTATGGAGATTTGGGAAAAGCAGTGCTGGAGCTTTCTTCTTGGCAGCACAGCTGGACCTCCTGGTCCCTATCAGCAGGCTGCAGCTGAGGGACAGAACATTTAAATACTCATCAGTGGGGAAGGATATAGCACTTTGTTGATTACATAGCTGGAAGAGAAGAGCCTCTGGATATTCATGCATTTATTTATTTCTAATAACTTAGCTGGGAACTCGGAGAAATCAGGAGAGAAGGCATGAAGGCTGCTTTCCCCCCCTTCTCCCCTGAGCAGAGGGGAGTGATAGTCTATTGTTTGGGGATTATTCTTGGGGTCTGGAGACCAAGACCAAGACCAAAGCCAGTTTCTCTGCCTGTGATTGCAACCAGCCGCTGAGGCCGGCTGACAATCCCTGCAGCATCACCTTCCCTGCTGCTGGAAAAAGGAGCAGCTCTGTCCACCTTCCCAGCCACGTGCTCCTTCCCTCTCTCTGCTGCCAGCAATAGCACTCACCCAGCCTTCGGTGAGCCAAGGCAGAAAACCAGTCCAGCAACCTGTTTTGGAAAATGCATCCTCATCTCCCCAGAAAACATTGGTTTTCAATGAGATCAGGTGCCTGAAGGCAAGGCCATGTTTTTCTGCAGCATTTCAGACTTAAATCAGCTCAAACTGGTCTTGAAACTACACCTTTTAGGTTTTTTTCCTGCTTGCTTTAGGGATGGTGAAACTCCACCTTTTCACAGAGCTCTTCTTAAGACCATGAACAGAAAAGGTGATAGCACAAAGACAGACACAAGGCTGCATCCACAGGGTCAATCACTCCCCTAAGAGACAGCAGCATGGTCAAGTGATGCATTATTTGGGCTCATAGTCTTCAACACTCTTAGAGGGCTTTTAAGCACCAGCCTGACCCTCAGAATCATGAGAGTCACTTCCAAGTTATGTACTTTTTAAAGTACATTTTATGAGTTGATTTTATTTGCCTTCAGATGTTACAGCATTGATATTTTCAAGTTTTTCTCTGCCATCAAAAAGTCCTTCTCTCCCAACTATTTTTCTTTTTTTTTAACCAGCGAAAGTTGAGATCCATGCTTAAAAAAAACAGCAAGGGGAGTTTGGAGAAAGTCACCAGCTGCGAGGAGCCCTGCGCTTGCCCTGCTAAGTTGGCAGCGTTGCTCCGGGTCCACGTGGGACAGCCGGGCAGGTGTCGGTAGGACAGAGCTGGTCACACAGCTCACAGCCTTTTTTTGCAAGCACGCGGAAGATCACACACCGCTTGTATAACTGGCAAGGGAGGGTGCTTAAAACTTGTGAGCTTGAGTGTTTCTGCCAGAAGTGTTAGGTTTTATGGGAGATTAGAGACCGCTTGACACAGCAGGTCCTCTTGCCAGATCCCTGGCGCAAAGACAATTAAATGAGCCAAATAACCACATCCATCTCAGCATGTCCATGCATGCGCAAACAATTACTCTGTGGGACTGTTATTAAAGAAAATTAAATTTTAAGTCTGCACCCAGCCAGGAAATCTTAAGGAAGACTAATTTTCTAGGAACCATCTAGTGGGCACAGTCTGGGTAGCCCTGGAAAGGTTTATAAATCTGCTCTTAAAGTCCCTAATCCTGTTTATCTGCTACTGTACTTCTTTTAAAAACATAGGACTTCTGAGAAATTGAGGAATTCAAAGCTCCAGGGACTCCTGCAGGTCCTTCGGACTTGCAAGAACTTAGACATTTGTTTGCAGTTAAGGCCATTTTTGGTAGCTTAGGACTTCACCAATAGTTTACTTTTCAGCTGAAATAAGGCTGGTTTCTTGCTCTCCCTCAGCTGTCAACTCCATTTTTACCATTCTACATGAAATCTGTGCATCTGTTTTCAATGAGATTAAGACTGGCAAAACCTTACAAATAAAACAAAATACCCTTTTCCTCCAAAGTAGACCGATGTTGGGCTTTGCCTGGCTGCTGCCTGTGAGCCCTTGCAGTGGCCTGGAGTGTGGCACGTGTAGCAGTGGAGGTAGCCCTGGAGTATTTGAGAAAGCCAAGCCCACAGTAGCTCGTGTGGTGGAGGTGATGCACATTTAGATATCTTGGTGGGGACTGGTGTATGAAAAGAAAGGACAAGGAGGGAGAGCTGAGGATGCTGAAGATGTCTTCGCAGCCCTGGCAGTCCAACAAACTCATCAAAAGGACATTTGCTGCCAGCCTGCAGAATCACCACTCAAAAATGCTTAAAAAGAAAGTGGTTGTGGAAGAGGGAGGAATAAACGCAAGTGTGTTCATGTCTTTAGGTACAGTGACTCCACAGGGAATGGGCAGGAGAAGGATAAGGAGACTCAAGGATGAGAAGATGATGACAAAATAGAGCTAGCTTTGAGCTGGAATTTGAGCGCCTTAGTCCTGGCTCTGCTGCTCAGACCACAGGGAGACTTGCAGCAAACTCTTCTGGGCTAGGGGGTCTCCACTTCACCATGCCTAATAATAAAACTGGCCTCCCCTCTGCAGACCTTTTGAGATCTACTGCTGCAAAGAGCCGTACAAGTGCAAGGTACCTTTTTTCCTTTATATGATAAATGTTCCTTTAAAGTCTCCTCGGGCGGCTCAGATGATTCCCATTCCTAACGGGGACAGTTGGCTCATTGATGTAAGAGGCCATCCATCAGGCTGACCCACTGAAAGATTTCTACTGTGGCTCCACTTGTAGCTGCCAAAAGCAGTCCAGAATTGCCTTTGAAATATTGTATTTTTAAGTGGATAAGGAGGGATTGGAATGTCCTCGTCCAGCCTTTATTATTTGGCCGCTTTTGAATGATCCTTTTCAAAAAGAGGTTGGGCAGCTAAGGGGAAAGAAAAAAAAAAGAGAGAATAACAAGGCTTAATGCTCCTTTATACGTTTTATAGATTTAATATAAAAATAGTTATAACAAAAACACAAATCCCACGGTCTGCCTTCCTACTTGCAGAGGCTGTAATGAGTTGACATTTGAGCGAGTTTGGAAAATTGTATTTAATAACTCCTCAGAGGCCCCAGAGTGGGAAAACCTATTATTGATGCCTGGTTTGGAAGTTATTGTTTCAAGGACATTTTCAGAGTTGCACACCTCTTTCAGGCCACAATTCCATGTCTTCTGAACAAGCAGGGGCTTAGGTTCCCCACTCATGATGCCTGCGTGACTGTGTGCACTGTCCTGTATTTTGAAGCTGCTGTAGACTGATAAAGACAGAGAACTGCTACACGAAGCTTTGCTTCAGATTTGTTTTCAGAGATGAAAAAATTAGGTGAAATCCAGTGACGTCTGATTCCTGCTCACATGACTAACTGCCCTTCAAGGGAGAGAGGATGGACCGGGAAAAACACACACCGGACTGAATGGCACAAGACCTTCAGGAGGGAATAAACTCTGTGTTGGTGAAGATGCAGAGGTTTCTGCAGTTTGCCTGGGCTTATTGCTTACCTTGTTTCAGCAGGGAGTTTTCAAGAAGAACTTCTCCCATCCTTAACAGTCTGTTCACATTTGCCTACTTGGATGTTGATTTTTTATTTTTATAAGCCTGTAACCTTCTTGGACTACCAAGGGGACTAGGTGACATCTCCTGTCATATTCCAGCTGATGTGTGACAGCTGGCTCCAGTGTTTCTCTGTGCTCTTGCATGGCTGCAGCTGAGCCCAGCTTATATCAACAAGTGCGAAGTTTTTTGACTAGTTTTCAAAGAAGAAAAGAGTTATACTGGCCAGACTGTCTCCATCCCCTATAACTCATCCACCAAGTTCAATCAAACCTGTCAGAAGCTCAAGGTTTCTCAAAGGCATGAAGCTCCTACATGCTTTAGGAAGGTCTGTAGCTGTGTGGACAAGAGAGGTCCTCAAAGTGGGGCAACTGGCAATGCGAAACAAAGTTGGCAATGCGGGTAAATGTGCTGTTCAGCACCCAGATCTCACTGACCGGTCCATGCACACGCTGCTTGGAAGCAACAGACTCGCCTTTCACTAGGTACGCTGTGGTAAGGACAGAGATTTAGATGGGGGATAGGGCTAAGGATGAACTGTGGTTATTTTGGCAGGAGGTGTGAGGCTATATAACAAAATTCATAGGAAGTCAACCTTCATTAACTCCATTGCCTACTAAATTATCTCAGTTTTTAAGATACATCTGGCAGCTTCAGTGGAATTTCCTGAAGACTAAGGTATTATGAAAAACAGATTACTTATTCTAAGATACAAAATATAATTCTAAAGCCCAAGTTTTAGGTATCCATACACAAAAAAAAAAGTGTTATCCACACCCTATGTATATAGGAAGAAGGAACGAACCTGTACAAAACAAGAGCTTCCATGAAGAAAAAAAGTTAAACTCAGCTATAAAATTCTCCTTTTGTTTGCCTGCAGGGGAAGTACTGAAATGGCAGCTATGGGACTGGTCCCTTCCAGAGAGAGAAGGGAACTGCATATGGATTTTGGTGGAATATTAGCACTGCATTACGAAGCAGCAGTTACTGACGGCACATGAGGCTGCATGACAAAGCATCAACTTGGCTGATCCATGAGTCTGCCAATTAACAAGTCACACGACTCGGATGTGGAGTACGGACATTCTGAAATGGGGCAAAGCCGTAAGTCACAGCAGGCGTATGTGTGCGTATAGGGGGTGAGTATGGCTGCTTTCAGGTGACAGAGTCCCACGTATGTGCAAACACTCATTATGTACATATACACTGAGTACTGGGGGATTAACATTTCATTAGCTGTTGCAGAGCTCCTGGATGGTAATTCCAGGATGGCAAGTACAAAGCTCTGCAAATGAGGATACACAAAAGGCTTTATTTCTTCCAAGTGGAGACCAGTTTGTGTGACTTAAAAAAATAACGCGGGGACCTAACACGCTCATTTTAGCATTTGCAGTTAATGTCTGAATGGGGAAGTGTTCCTAAAATGCATTGTACAGTAAATGCCTCCACTGGCTCTCTCTTCTCTGTGCATTTGCAGAAGTCCTGAAAGAAGTCCAGATTAGTACTCAAATATCCAGCCCCTCCTACTCATGGGTGCATTTTAGATCTCTTTGAAACATCGCTTTCTCTGTGTCTACATGGGAAATAAGATGATGATGACTACTCTTCCTTTGCTTTTTGGGGAAAAACATCCCCCAAAAGGCCAAGATGTGACCTCTCCCATTTACCTCCCATGCCAGCTTCCCCAGCTCCCAAAGTGGATGTAGGAGCTGGCAGGGTGGAGGGTGGCTCTTGCTCTCCAAGGGGCTGCGCCATCCTTCCCTCAGGACCCCTCTCCCCAGATGGGTAGGCATTCAGGTTTGCCCCTCAGAGGGGCAGCTCTTCTCCTGCCCAGGAGCCCCAGCAGGAAGCGAGAGCCCATGGTTTTTAAGCTCAGCCTCGGAAACTGGATGAATGCCTTCAGGGAAATACTGGGTTGGCAACCTTCGTCTTCTGGCACAGTGTGAGAATAAGGAAGGTGCAGTGAAACTGCCTGGCGAAGGAGGAGAGGAAGATGCTCTGGAGCCCGCTGTGGCTTTGTGCTGCTGTGTGGAGCCCCGGAGCAGGGGGAAAATGATCTTCTTTTAAGGGGCTTCATCTGGACACAGTGTTGCTCCATGATAGAAATGCATTTGTAGATGCTAATATCAGACAGATTTATGAAACTGAAATGGTCTGTTCTTCCCCTCCTCCCTGAAATTTCCTAAACGTCTCTCTTTGCAGGGGTTATGCATTTGTATGTAATTATTTCTTTTTCTGTATATTGATCCTTTTCTCCTTCCCCTGAATGCACTGTAATTATATTTTCTTTCAATGAGTGTAAGGAGCGAACTGTCACTGGTACACAATGGCTCGACTTTATCAAACCAGAAAAGAAAAAGCCCCTGTTTTGGGGGAGGCTTCAGGCAGCAGGCTGACAATTGCGGGTTCTGATTCATACCTGTGCAACCGCTACTCTGTAATCAGGCTGTGATTAGTCACCGACAACCAATTACAGTGCCCGGCTTCCTAAAGCAATTTGTCTATCAGGAACTTCATAAATCCTGGTTAACTCTGTAGGGAAATGTCTGACAGCCTGGGACCGCATCCTCCTTCATGCCGTCCTTGGGCTGGCCGGGAGGTGAGGTGGGTGCCCCCAGCCAGGCGGGCAAGAAAGCAGACTCCCTCGACAGAGAGGTGGCAGTTCTGCAGGCAGTGTCACTTTTATGCGCTATCCCATATGGGATGAGCATGTTTTCTCAGCTCGCAGTGACAAAGAGCAGAGGTGAGACCTCCCTACATGGTGGGATCTCCCCCCAGAGGTTTTGCATGCTGAAGTTAGGGGAGATGGTGGCACAGGTTTGCACAAGCTGGTAGCTCACTGCCCTGACAATTACCCATCCTCTGCAGTGGGACCACCCTCCCCTTTCCCATGGAGCCACTCCCCACCTTTCTCAAACCCACCACTTGCCTGCACTTATGCACAACTGAAGTTCTATCACAGGCTTCATCACTTTGCTCATCCACCATGATGCTCAGAGGCTGCCCGCAGCCCTCTCACCCCACCAGCTCTGTGACAGGGGACATGCAGTGCCACCGCCACCACAGAAGGCCAAGTGACTTCAGGGGGTGAGCAAAGGTCTGTGAATCACCAGAAGACTGTCCTCAACAAGCTCACTGCACAGCTGGTCGGAGTTACAGTTAGCCTTTGAAGCCTGTGCGTTACAGTGGTTTCAGAGGGAATGGTTGATGGAGCCTCTGCTTTTATCTGCCGCTGGTGTTAGAATCATAGAATCATAGAATGGTTAGAGTTGGAAGGGACCTTCAAAGGTCATCTAGTCCAACCCCCCTGCAAGAAGCAGGGACACCCCTGACTAGATCACGTTGCTCAGAGCCTCATCCAGCCTGGCCTTGAACATTTCCAGGGATGGGGCATCCACCACCTCTCTGGGCAACCTGTTCCAGTGCTCTACAACTCTCATTGTAAAAAATTTTTTTCTAATATCTAATCTAAATCTACCTCCTTCTAATTTAAACCCATTAC
>WHYT01017657.1:39664-54357 GCA_009806455.1 Tetrax tetrax
GTGGTGGATGCCCCATCCCTGGAAACGTTCAAGGCCTGGCTGGATGGGGCTCTGAGCAACCTGATCTAGTCAGGGAGGTCCCTGCTTCTTGCAGGGGGGTTGGACTAGATGACCTTTGAAGGTCCCTTCCAACTCTAACCATTCTATGATTCTATGATTCTATGATTCTAAGTGTCCTAGTCAAGGAGGGCTCCGCAGCCAGCAGCAAGGAGAGATCATGGAAATGGCTTCACTGTCTGGGAAGCGTCATGGTGTGCATGTGAGCCCAAAGGCTCTTTGGTAGCTGACCATCACAGGGGAGCAACGTGGGGTGGGAGACACACAAGCCCAGGCCTCCTGTCTCTGCACAATCACCTGTGGAAAAGACTGCTGCTTGCCATGGTGTGGTGGCCCATGCCTGGAAGTGGGTCACTGCTTCGCCCTTCTGGTAGAGCAGCACCTTCCCAGTCTGCTGCCCATACTAGTATCACCATTCTTCTTTCTCTGTTGCTTTGCTGTCTTCTTAGGGGTCCAGGCTCCAGCCTCTTTGCAGCACATATCTAAGCTGTTTCCAAATGCTTAATCCAGAGCAGGCAGCAGAACCACAAACCATGGGCCTCACTTGCTCCTGGCCCCGTTCCCTTCGAAAGCAGGGGCTCATCCACCACAGCCATGCGCCAGCCTGGACTGCACAAGGAAAAGATGGGAGGTGGGAGGATGCTTGGTGCAGCCCACTGCTATTTTGAATCTGGGCTTCCAGTATTTCTGTTGAGTCTAGGTCTCAGGAGGATCAAGAAGAGATACGTAGCACTTCTCTGGTGCCTGAGCAGTTCTGTCCATCCTGCATGGCTGCCTTTCCTTAGAAATGTAGGGCCTTGGCTACTTCAGGTCATGAATTGCATGGACAAAACTCTTAGCGATGCCCTGAGCCATTTGTAACACTTAAAGATGACAGTATATGTAATTGCTGCAGCACGCCAGACACAGCAATCGGGTCCTGTAGCGCTTGTAGCGCTCACTCCATGCAAAACAGATTTCCATTAGCTGCTCCTCAGGTGGCATTAGAAGTGACAGCCACTGCTTTTCCCCTGCTCACCTGCAGAGAGGGACAGGGCTGCATGGGGGTCTGGGATGGGGTGAAGATGGGCTGCAAGGGACTCCTCACACAAGGAGTTGCTTCTAAGTGTTTTTCAGGGAGTACAAACTGCTTAGTAATGAGAACAGCACAGTGAAAAATATCCTGCACACGCTAGTGCTTTCTGCAGCTGAAACCTTGGATACTTACCCTCTGTCCTTATTTCCTCACCTTCCATCAATCCTGATGCCCTTTCAGTCCCTCAGTCTTGCGATATCAGCAGCGTAGGGAGCCCGAAATCCTCCAAAGTCATTTCCATCTTGCTGTCCCTGACACAGAGACCTCGTTATTCCAGAGTGCCTGAGCCTATCTGCCCTCTCCTAGGGGATTTTATTCCTGTGGGGTACAGATATTTTTATGAATGACAGAAGCAGAGCTGTGGGAAGTGGGGGAAGATGCACATTCTTCCTGCCTCAGCGGGGATGTCTGTACAGACAGTGCAGGCACCAGCCAGCCTCCATCAGAAAGCTGCAGTAACTTTAGTACAGCGCCTAAATAGAGGGAAGAAAGCTCAGGATGCTGGCAGGGTGAACCTGTCTGTGCTTAGACACCCCAAAAAGCAGAGATAACCTCTTTGACTCTCACTTGAAGTCACCAGATACATGTACATGCAGCTGTGACAGAGACTGAGCTGTCTTCTTCCACTTTCTTGGGCAAAGAAAGACACTTTGGTTGGAGAAGCTGCTTTATGGTTTTTTATTTATTTCTTAGTAACCTTTAAATCGTGATTTAGTCACATTTGATCAGAAGACGTGACTGGAAAATGAGAAGTCAGGTGCTTAATTCTGAAAGTACCTAACAACGCTTTGAGGTTTTTTAGTGTTTTTTTCCTCTGAATTGTTTTATCAGAGAAACTCTGCACTTTTTTTTGGTTTAAATCTAAAAAGGGTTTCATTTGACCTAAAATACTCCTTTTTCAGTGAGTAATCCATTCATTCTGAAAACAAAATACATGACAGCTTCCAGGCAGAACACTGTCCTCACACTAGTGTGGCACTGTGCCCGAACTCCTCTCCACCCACCCCTCCCCTCCACTCCAGGTCTAGCAAAATGATGCATCATTAGTTCACCCTACATGGGAACATGCTTTTCTCCTCCTTCCCACCCTGAGTTTGATAAATAAGCAGTCCCTACCCTATGCCCCAGTGAAATCAATAGGAACCCCCCCCCCAGAGAGCAGCTGTTGCACCTCCCATTTGTGGCTCTTCAGGCTGTTTTGTGATCCTTGGAAGATGCTTTTGGTCAAGGAGACTACCCCTGGCCCCAAAAGACTGAGACAGTCCAGGGCACAACAGAGTAGAACAGTTGTGCGCAGGCACCAAGCTGAGAGAGTATAAAGGAGATATTTTCATTCCCTTTGCTGGCAAGCCTTGGCCTTTTGCTGCCTGACACAGTTTTCTTCCAGGTCTGTGTGGCATTGACTAGCTGATGAAATTCAGTGGAATTGTGTTTACTGACTTGTACGTGCACCAAAGGAAACGGGAAGCTGGTTTATTATCAGCTTCAAAGCCATCACTTATTTGCACGCAGAAAATATCCATAAATGGAAGTGGCAGCAGACTAGGATTTAATGAAAAAACCACCACCAACCCCAGCTTGATACTGAGCTCTTGCAAAATCCCTACTGGAGCTCCAGCCTACCAGGCAACACCATCCCCAGCCAGGTAGCTCCACCTCAAGACTGGTGAGGAGGCAGGGAAACATGTACCCTCCAGGTATCCCTGGTAGGCTCCAGCCTTTCCTGCCTTCCCCAGGAACACACGAGCATCAACCCGCTAACAGGCTGTGTGCCTGTATACCAGGTATACAACTGCGTTCATACACAGCAGCTTCCTTAATGCAGACACTGGATCCCAGGAGCTAAAGGAAGGGGAGAAAGGCCTCTTCTATCAATCACCTCTGTTTGTTTTCCTGGTTTCTCCATCTCTCTAACTCCTTTTCCAGGATAGTCTATTTTTTTTTTCTCTTTTAAAATCTTATTTTAAACCAACAAGCTGAGTAAATAACAGTAAGTATTTTTAAGTGGGAAGATAGGACATGAATTACTGTAAAAGACTTGAGAATCACCACCTCCCAAGGTGCCTGAGATGTTAGGCGTGCAAATAAAAGGATGAGATCAACAGATGGATCAGGTTATTTCACCTCATGTATAATGGTTTCACTAGGGCAAAATGGAAAACGTGAAAAACTGAGAGGAAGCCTGAACAGTTTGGTCATGCAAAAAGAGGCAGCCAAGACAGACAAACGTGGAAGAAAACACATCTCCTTTTCTGAAAAGAACATCTTTTAAAAATTGGTTTTGAGGCATTTCTGCATGAGACAGCCATTTGGCTCCTAGAGCAAGAATATGGGCCAGAAGTAATCAGGAACGGCGGGCAGAGGCAGCGTACATAACGAGGGGGCCTGCATGTGGGCTCTTATCATTTGGAAGCTAACAGATGATGAAGGCAGCTTAATCCATGCAAATATAGAATAATGACATCCCTGACTTCATGCGTCATAAAAATAGGGGGAATAGGAGGGAAAAAAAAAAAAAAAGAGAGGGAGGGAGAGAAGTGAAAACCAACAGCATTTGAATCGATGTGCGTCATTAATGGATGAGGCCAGAGAGAAAGAAATAATCAATCCCAAGGCAGAGCAGAGTTGTGGCTGCTGCTCATGTACGCAGGGAAATCTGCGGGAGGGGAAGGAGAGAGGAGAGGACATCAGAGGAAGCACCTGGCCGGACACAGAGAGATGCTGACCTGTTTGGTGCCAACCCAATTTCTTGAGCCCGGGTGCTGGCAGTGCTCACTTCAGCCCAGTATCCTCCTGCCAAACCCAGCCAGCTGCCAGTCGCTGGCAAAATCTTCTCCCCACAGAAGAGGGCAAGAGACCCAACGCCAACAGCACAGTGCTGGCTTGCTGGGTGGGTAAAAGCTCACCTTTTCCCTCAGTGGTGGAGCAAAGGCTGCATTTTGCGGGCAACTGGCAAAAATGCAGCGACTGAAGCCCTGCAATGGCAACAGTGAGATTAATTAATAACCATTGAAACAACTTAAGAGGGGTTGTTGTGGATTTAGCCATGGCTAAGAACTTTTAATTAGCCATTGGATATTTTCTTTCTCAGCAATAACATGCCATCTGTGAAGCGGTACCTCCTCTGGGCCAAAGGTTGTGGAAGGATGGACCAGGGGGCTGTGAAGGTCCCTGATGCCACAGGAAAGAACATTACAGGTTATGAGTCCATGAGAGACGGGGCCACACAGCAAGGTGCAAAGCAGTGCATCTGATTCCCCCCAAGATGAGCATCTACACAGAGCTGTCCGGGCTTTCGTTTGGAGCTACATTTGCTAACGGAGAGGGCTTTCAGCACAATCTGTAGGCATCTCATCCTTGTCCTACTCCTTACCTCTTAATTCTTACTAACCTACTTCTCCACTAATTACTGGAGATCCACGGCATTTTCTTGTCTGGAACCTCAGCTATTCTTATCAAAAAACACATTGAGTTAGTCAGGTCACATCTATTTTTGGTAACCTCCTTGTTGCATTTTATACAATTTTCTATTAAACTCTACATCTTTCATTATTCCTCCCTTCAAAATTAGTCAAATTCCTGTCATACTCCTGAGGTTACGCTAACAGATCAATTATTGCCTGGATTAATTTTCCTCCCCCCTGCACTGTCTTTGAAATGTGCTGCCTCAGCTGTTCTCCAGCCTCGTGGTCCCTGCTTGCTTGCACAGACTCGTCTGAAAGCCTGGCTGCCAGGCAGGTAACATCAAGTGCCTGGATTCCTAATAGTTTGGGATGGAGTTTACTGGCCAGCTGAATCCATAGATTTCCTCTGCCTCCACCTCAGAGGTCAGTACCCCTCCACACTGATGATCCCATTAAACTCAATGCCTTTGCCACACGTCCCATCGCATCACTCCGGTTCCAGCCTGTGTTGTTGCCATACCTTTCACCTCAGCAACACCTGATGTACCAAAGTCTTCTCCTTGGGATCTCAGTCAGAGGCCTTCTAAAATTCAGCTTGGCATTGTCACATACATTTCTTTAGCTACTCATGGTTCGTCTGGTGAAAGAATTCAGGCGTACTGAAGCTCTGCCAGTTCATTTACATTGAGCTAGTATCTGCTGTTAATAACTACATTTTAATTACCCTTTCATCCATTTTTCCTGAGCCTACAGTAAGATTTGCTAGGCTGTGTAGTCACACTGGCATTCTTTCTACAGATGAGTACAAGATACTTTTTCTTCCTTTTTAGTTCTCTGACAAAATAACACACTTTAAAGAGAGATTGCATATTTTGTTATCAGTTTAGCTATTACATTTCTTTATACCTTTGCAAAAACTTAACCATTTTTTTTCATAGATTAAATTTATAGACGTGTACATACATCTATAGTATCCAGTTCTTGGGGGAGGATTTTAAAAGTTTGTGTCCTCGCAACTTGTTAATCAATATATTGGCTTGGACCAGTTCCCTTCTTTTGGGAAAGTGCTTCAGGAAGGCAGATAGCCTTCCTGCTTTCTCACTGACTGCTGCAGTCGCTTTCGAAGGGAGGAGTCATGTTTGCTGTACCAATTCTCTTTGGAAAAGACGTGGTCAGGACAGTACTAAAAAAAATTTTTTTCCATTGACTAGTACTGGGCAGGCAAATAACACTGCAGAAAGACACTATCAAGACTCTGCACCATTCAGTTTGAACCCTAAATGCTCTCATCTCACAAAATAAGCACCTGAGCTCTTTTGTCTGAAAAGGGCTCCAGCATGCAGGATGAACTTGCTTTGCTTCAATACAGTGCTGAAGCAGGGATAATATTATCTTGTTACTTCCCCTGTTTCCCTTTCTCTATTCCCCTCCTCTCACAGAAGGCATCACTGAAGACATAGGGAAGTTGCTTTTTGGGGTGGAGGCAGGCTAAGTCCATCACAGCTGGGTCCTTCTGCCAGCAGTGGGGTGCAGATGGCTGGGCAGAGCAACGAGCATCTCACCAGCGTGTGCCTTTTTCCAGTATTTCAGGGCCAGAGTTGCATGGCTGAGTTTCTCCACTCCTTTCCCTGCCACTCTCCCCTTTGCCACATCAGATTTCTCCTTGGAAAGGCCACAGGAGGCACATGTTGAGGGCTGGGCATACTGATGGAGACCCACATGCTAACCCGGCTCTGCCAAGGACTAGCTGCATGGCCGTCAGCAAGTTGCTTTGCTCTTCCCTTCCTTCATTGCCTGTAAAGCAGGAATAATCATTCTCAGCCGCTCACATTTATGAATAGGTTAAGTTATTGCTACCCCTCACTGTAAAATGCAACCAGCCACTAATGAGCTAAGGAACGGTGATGGTCTGCTCACGTCATGGTCATGCCATTTGCTGCCCGAGAGCGGCAGCACCATCACCAGCCCTGCCCCTGGGTGAAGGCACTGCTTCTTCTTCCTCCTCAGCTCCACCCAGCGAGGGCAGAGCCCAAACCCCCTCGAGCTGCCCACGCCTCTCCTGCTGTGAAGGAAGGGGGGCTCCTTTTCACATTTTTGTGGCATTCCAGAAGCTGCCCCCTTTTTTCCTGAGCCATTGTGCCTCAGGATGATGAGGTCACCTCGTCTTCTGCTAAGAAAAGATCGGTTTCACATAACTGCTCCTCATGCACATCTGCAAGTGGAATGCAGTTCTTGCAGCACTCATTAGTAATGGCAAGAGGAGTCGTCTTCCAGGGGGAGCTTCAGATGTTGTAAGGTGAGCTGTGAAGGCAGGCTGCTGGCATCTTTTCTGCCACACTGGGTCTCGCCAACATTTGGTTTCACATGATGGCTGCAACAGGCGGAGGTTTGGGGCACTCAGGTTTCATAAAAGATGAATGTGGTTTCCTTTTGTAGGACAAAATGCTGCTCCAGGGCACTAAATGGTGCTACTGGAGGGGTGGGGCAATAAAGTGGTTCTGCTTACACCCAGAGCCACCTCTCCCACCTTGGCACTGAAGTCAGGCTGATATTGGTTTAGAATGACTCTTTATTTTTTCATTATTAAATGAATTTAGCAGGTGGAGCTGGCTGAAATGCAGTCCTGAGATGGTCCCATACAGGAATGTCACTTCTCCAACCTCTTGTGCTGGCTTTGTCATGCAAAGTGAGCTTCAAGCTCAGCAGCTCCCCTGCTGCCCCCAGCCCCTGCGCTGCCCCCAACCCGTGGCCAGGGATGGGGAGCTGGGTGTCTGCAGCCAGATATGCAGGGGAACAGCTTCTGCTCATCAAGGGGCCAGGGTCAGTTTCCCTGCCACAGCCATCACAGGAGAAATCGGGAAGAGCGGCTCTCTTCCAAAGCAGTGTTTGCTGGGCATCTCCTAGTCATGAGAAGAGAGGAGAGCAGGTAATCGTTCTCGGGAGGAACAAATCACTCTTCTGCTCCCAGCCAGGGCTTTGGCTCCCAAAAATGCTGTCTCTGAATAGCCCATCCAAGTTTTCACTTATGTCACAGCTCGCACTCAACCAGAGCATTTGGAAACAGTTATTCACTTCACTGGGTACATCCGGACAGGCTGCAGCGCTCAAAAGAGCTGCCTGCTCTTTACCTTAATGCTCAGGCCTCAGCGCTTTAATTTTCAAGCCTGTCGGTGGTCTTCTTCTTGTCTGCTCTTTCGAACCAAAGAGGTAACCCACTGTGAGAGATTTTTTATTCCAAGTCTCGTGCACTCCTCCAGCGTGTGGACATTAGGCTGAGTACGCTGTCTGCCGCCTGTTTCTGCTCCTCCTAGGGAAACGCTAAAGCCCAAGAGACAGAGAGAGACAGAGATAAATCCTATTATAGTTTCACAGGTCTAATCTGCCAAAGCAGGAACAATTTTTAATTTTATAAGCACCCACTTTTAACCTTACTCAGTGATATTACCCTTTTCCACAATCAAATATTAAACTATCTTGAGCTTAGCACCTTATTACACAAAGCTTCTTAGAAATAGAAATAAAATAAATAATCTGACACAAAAGAGTGTCAGACCAACAGGGCCTGTGAAAGCATGGCTAATTCAAAGCCAATGAGATTTCAGACGTAAGGTACATACATTTATGAAGCTATTATTCTCCTTCCTCAGAAAACGTTCTTAGTTAAAATTTAAATCCAGCCGAGGTGTCTGCTGGAGGGGGGTATTTCCCTGCAAGGTGAGATAGAGAATTTTCCTCTGATTTCAGACAGCATAAGGCTAGAGTCCTTGTACTGCAAACAGTGGTGTGACAGGATTTTACCCTAATTTTACACCACTTTCACTGAGTATTTAGGCCCTATTTTTTTCCAGGCTTGTGTTACAAATTTTCTTTTCAGAAGGGTAATTAGTCTGAAACAAAGAGATGAATCCTTCTGTAAGCTCTACAAGAGATCAGACCACTTCTGTGTATCACTCCAGAGATAACGAGCTCTGGGAGCTTTTCAGGGAGTAACTTACTGGACCTAATGAGACTTACTGGGGCACCTGCCACCAGCACTACTTCAGAGTGTCTGCTCCCAAATATCTCTTGAAATTTAACTGTGATTTTTTTTTTTCCCTAGTCAGCTGATGACTTATCCCTCAGAGACATCACTGGAAATGGCTCTCTCTTGGAGTCCCACATGGCGTTTCTATCTGTGGCAGGCAGTGACCTCCAACTGTGTGTCTATGAGACTCGAATGGTCCAGGCTTAGCATAAAGGATGCTTGACCCCCTTAGCTCCCCTGCAATGCCGGCACTGGAAGCAGGCATCAGAGGCCCTGCTGTGTGTCATCGAACAGGATGGAGAGAAACCAGTTAAGTGGACTAGCTCCAGCCCCGGGGTGTGGGCTACACCGTCACTGATGAACGCACAGGGTTTGTGTGTGAGTGCTGTGAAAAGGGGAATGATGTGCCCGTGCAGCTGGAGAGAGGCAAAGGAGGTGAAGGAGATCCAGAGTACTTACAGAGAGCAGAAAGCAACTGCTCTTAGCTAGTCTGCAGGGGAAGTGTGCAGGGAAGCAAATACCGGGTGAGTCAGCACTCTCCCCTTCGGAAAGGCGCCGATTTAATTTGCATTTCAGATGGTGTTTCAGGGCTTACACAAAACTGCAGGCATCTTCCAGGCTCCCTGAGCAGCTCTTCCCCAGCTCCAGGAAATGCTTGTGTATATGCACAGCATGGCAAAAATCACTAGACAGAACTGTTACAGATGGGTTACATCTATATCGACCCCAGCAGCTCCCAGGTATGCATGAGCTAAGCTAAATCCCTGAGGGATGTCTAGGCAGGAGGGTGCAGCAGCAAAGCCTTTGGAGTTGCCTGGGACAGCCTAGGGGGACTCTGCAATGACATACCGATGTCTGCAGAGACACAGCTGTGACTTTGCAGCATTTTCCATGCTGCATCCTATGTGGGGAGGACATGGTGGTGCCAGTTCTTGTGTGGGCTTCCTCTGATTAAGTTATCTTCTCGAGGGGATATGCTTCCTCCCCGGAGTGGAACTTGGTCTTTGCGTTGATGTCAGGCTGTAGTCAGTGTTGCCTCCATCCCTCCTCCTCTTTGTCCCTTTCGTATGAACATCAGGGCTATCCATTGTGAATGATGCTGCCCATTCCTCCCTCTGCAGAGCTCTCTCAGTAGCCTCAAGACCTGTACATCTGGCCTGCTTTTTCTTGCTCCTCTGAAGCCAGGGCTACTTTATTTGCAGCTCGGTGCATGGCCTCTCTTGCACTTTCTGACCCCAGACATCACCCTTATACCTCTGCAGAACTGAGCCTGGCTGCTCAGGGTGTGGAGCTGGGGAACAGCCAGAGCACGGTGCTGCAGTGGAGAGCAGTGGAGACCAGGCTGCTTGCAGGGCCATTGTACTTTGACCAGACCCTGAAAGCATCTGGCCTCCTTCTACCTTGGGGATGACCAAGTGACATAGCTCTCGCAAGATCTGATGAACCCAACACTTCCCACCGCACTTCACTGGCCATGGCATCATCTCTGCCTCGACCCAGAGAGAGTAACAAACACCCGTCTGGTCCACCAAACAAGTTGGTTTATATTTGTTTTTTGTGACTTATCAAACAAGCTTCTCTTGAAGGTCTCAGTAGGTTTCAGTAACCATGGCTGAGCTGACCTCATGTTGGCTATAGCTGTGCTTTTGGGGAGGGGAGAGTGGGGTGGACTAGATGATCTCCACAACTCCAACTCTGTGACTCTTTATTGTTATATGGTTTATTTTAACCTCTCCTATATTCTTCACAGACAGAAATGTTGCAGCCCAAAGGAAAGATTTAGCAGGGGAAATGATTGCTTTTGACAATATTCAGTGTAGCCTATTGCTGAAAAGAAGACGGCTGGGCAGTAGCTCTGTCTTTTTAAGATGACAGATGGGGATACTAACATCAGTGCCTTCAGTTTGCTTCATTTTGCAGAGAAGTCATTTGAAACCGCTAGCACCTCTCAGACAGCCCTGAAATATGGCAGCCATAAATCCAGATACTGCCTTCTGTGATGCTGCTTGAATGGTGCGCCTCTCCGCAATGGCATCTCAGCAAAGGGAAGGCTGGCGTGGAGATAACAAACGTGCTGTGAGCTCAGCTGATCGCCCTGAGATAGTCAAGAGCCAGAGCACACACACTCTCTGAAAGAATCAAATTTCATTATGGAAACTTTTTAGTTGTTGTTGCTGCTTTTAAATAATCCCCAACTAGGCCTGACCTCCCTCTCTCCCCATCTGTTTCATATCTGTAGGGAAGAAATAAAAAAGGAGGGGAGGAAGGCTCGTACCCTGTGGCTCACTCACTAGCCCCGCATACTGAAAACCCCTGGCTTTGTCTTCGCTTCACCTTCACCATTGGATGGGTTGGTTTTTTTTTTCCAAACTTCTCATGTGAACTCATTAACATCACTTTTCGATCTGACCCACTTACAGATCTGCGTCACTGGTGATGCTTCAGCACTGAGCAATCTCCCTCCACTTTTCTGCTCATAACCTAGGCAAGGGGGGGGGAGGGTGGTGCATGTGGGTCTTGGCTGAACGGCGCTGCCTTTGTGTGAATCTATATTTACACATTTAACGTCTGAGCGGGCTCAGCTTCGCAAGAGTGGTCTAGAGCGAACCGCACTGTACTCGTGTCAACACCTAATGGGGCCCTTTCCACCTCTGGATCCTGATGTGGCAAACCGGTGCGCTGCTGCCGCAACGCTGCCTGCTCTGCAGAGTCAAACAATGCTGCTTTTTTTAGACTGACAACCTATAATACTGCTGGTGCTGTGGAGAAGTGATAAAGGTAACATTTCACATCGCCAGTCAGAAACTGCCTCTCTTAGGATAACTTGGCAAAAAAAAAAAAAAAAAGGAAGGGAAAAAATACAAAGCAGAGTGCGCAATTGTGAGCAGCGATGACGTCTGTCGCCCCATAATCTCTCCTGAGCCATGTTTCAAGCAGGGTTGGGTGACACTGTTGTAGGTAAAGTAAGAAGCAGACACCGAAGGGATGCTGGGGTCCTGTTAATACAGTCCATCGTCCTCCAAGACGGAAAAGAAAAATAAATGTAAAGCACTAGCTTGCTGTAAAAGATAACCAGCAAATATGCAGTTTTCTGTTACAAAAATGGTGCTGCCAGTGAGGGGATCATGGCAGGAGAGGGCCCCCAAAGCCGTGGTGTTTCCTTGGCTCCCAGACCTGCTCAGCTTGCACCAAGGAGAAGGTAACATGCTCAGCTCTTGCTGCCAGCTTGGCAAACCTGCCCTGGGCTCCAACAGGCAATCTGGGATCGTTTCATCTCCTGCATTATCACCTCTAATGGAGGAGCAGCTGGCCAAATTAGACCCTCTGGTGTGGTTTTGCAAGGCAAAGCATTCAGTGGTGATAGGTGGCAAGGAGCATGCTCACTGCCCCGGCCCTGAGCTGCAGTGGTCCCTCCTGCTCTGCAAAGGGACAACCCACCGGTGCCTGTTGGGTTATGCCGTGAGCCAGATCAGAGAACTGATAGCACTTTCCAAAAGTCCAAAACCAAATTTTGGTTTGAGGTGTTTTTTTTTTTTAGCGGGATTGACTTCCTGGAGATCTGTAACTCCTGGAGTGTGGTCCTGGCATGAGTTGGGGGTGATGTGTTACAGTGTGGGGATGGAGGTGCATCTTGGAGAGGGTTTGCATGAGGATTAATGTTTTTTTTTTCTGAACATGTCATGTGGTGAAACTGTCACATTGTTCCGATCAGTGCCAATGGCAGGGCTTCTCCACTGCACCTTCCCTTGCCTCTGTGCAAAGCCAAACTATGGAGGCTTGGCAAGTCTTCCCCAAAGCCCAGCTCACCTGGGGCTGATTGCTAAACCAGGACTGTGTCCAGGGTGAACCCTTGGAGACTTGGCTCCCATACAAGCTCACCAATGTGCCCCCATGGAAGGCTGGAGACAAAATTCATAGTTAATTTTGTGCTGAGAAAGTCTCTTCTGCATCTCAATTCACAGCAAGCTCTTCCCCAGCTGCCTTTCCTGCAGGGTTCAGAGGGGTCCTTCAGTCCTACAACTCCTCATAAAGACATGGAGCAGCTCCACTTTTGAGCTTTCAGGAATTCCACATGCAAAGGCTTCACTTTTTCTTATAAGAACTCTGCTGGATGTTTAAAAAGTTGAGGTTCACCTGACATGCTGGTTTCAGGGCACTTTGTGGTTTGCCCCATGGTTTGCTCCCAGCAAGACACTTTACTCCAACCCCATCGGTTGCACCTTTCCCTCCGTTCCTGGGCTCACCTCACTTGCTAGATCATGCCAGGTTCAACAACTCCTTTCCAAACCTGTATCATTTTACTTGGAAGTCAAGAAACTTTGGCACAGAAATTTTCCCCCAGCCAGTGAGCATGGGAACACAATTTACACTGAGTTGCTTTTGCAGGTAGTCCTTTCTCTCTCTTCACTCAGCCAGCTTTATTCCCATAGGTAATCTGTTTGCAGAAGAAAGGGCAACAGAAAAAGGTCCTAAGCTCAGCCTCCTCTACATTATAAAATCACCTGGGAGATTTTTTTGTTGCTGTAACAAGAGCTGTGCTATGTGTGAGTTGCGCTCTGATAGAGAAATTACCTGCTGGAGAACAGTCTGGAGGATTTGAAAGTTCATTGCTCAGGGGTGAGGGGAAAGGGTCATTTGCTTGCTTTTCACTTGGTGTTTTGGGTTTGGTTTTTTTTGTTGTGGTTTTTTTTTTTTTTTTGATAGGGCATTTTAACAAATGGATTTTCATCCCTGGATACTGGGGATCCTCTTGCCTCCTAGCTGTGATGCCCTTACTTTGATCCTCCTTCAGGAACCTTCAATGCTGCAGGTCACAGGAGAAAAACCAGCCAGCCTGTTTTAGGCTCAGGCCTAGCAATGAAGTTGCAGACGGAGGCTGTAGGCTATTGATCCAGTAAGATCTGAATGAACATGATATTTGATCTGTAATTATATAACGGAAGAGGCTCTACAGGGTAGGTAGAGTCAGCATTTTGAATTGGATATAATGTGCTTTTTTTCCTGTTACTGTAAATCAGCTGCGAGCGCACCTTTACATCTCATCTTACAGTGCTCCCTATCAGACATCTGTGACTTCAGCCAGTAGGCAGAAGAGCAGCACCAAGCACAGAGAAATGAAAAAAAGGGGGACAAATCTTGCTGCATCTCCTTTGGTGCCCTTCTTATGTGCATTTGTGTTGCTTTCTGGCTAGGTTTCACCAGGCTGTTAAGAGGTAGTTATGTGCTGCAGTGGAACTTTATGAGACTACAATTTAATTTAGAAGCTAATTTATGCAAGTTATGCATCTTTCCCTCTCTTTCACTAGAAAGCAGTTGTTGGGTCCACGTCGTGCACAGTAGAGCAACAGCTACAGATAGTTGATCAATTAGGAACTCACCAGTGCCCTCCAATGCAAAAAGGCAGTAACAGGAGGTGCAAGCAAGGGTGGACTACGAAGAAGGGATTTAGAAACACTGCCCAGGTGTGAAGGAGGCTGTGGCCCGTGGAGGGCCTGCGCTGGGGCAACTGGTTCCTGAGGGACTGCACCCTGTGGAAAAGGACCCCACACTGGATCAGTTCACAAAGAACTGTAGCCCGTGGGAAGGACCCCACGCTGGAGCAGGGGAGGAATGTGAGGAGTTCTTCCCTCGAGGAGGAAGGAGCGGCATAATGTAACAAGCGATGGACTGACCACAACCCCTATTCCCTATTCTCCCCTGTGCCACTTGGTGGGGGTGGGGGGAAGGAGATAGAGATAATTGAAAAGAAGTTAAGCCTCAGAAGAGAGAGGCATTCTCTTTCTCATTATCCTGCTTTGATTTTGTTCATAATAATAAATAAGTAGTTTTCCTCAAGTCAAGTCTGTTTTGCCCATAATGGTAACTTCAATGATCTCTTCCCATCCTTATCTCAAAGCTCAAGCTTTTTGTTATATTATCTCTCTCCCATTCTCTCAGAGGGTGGAGAGAGAGTGAAAAACTGCATAGCTTGGTCCTGAATGGGGCTAAATTATGACAACTATATAAAGGGGGCTTATAAGAAAGACAGAAAGAGACTTTTTACCAAGGCCTGTAGTGATGGGACGAGGCACAATGGTTTCAAACTGAAAGAAGGTAGATTTAGAGTAGATATAAGGAAGAACATATTCACTAT
>WHYT01017657.1:58786-74533 GCA_009806455.1 Tetrax tetrax
GGGGGGGGGGGGGGGGTTGGACTAGATTATCTTTGAAGGTCCTTTGCAAACTAAATTCTTCTGTGGTTCTGTGAGATGAAGAACAGGCTTGGATGATTGAGGAGATGTTGAAGCTGAATGAATAAAAACATTTCTAGAAGCTCCTGCTGAAGAAAATTGCTCACATCTTCCCCCTTCCAGTGCCCTTTTACAATGATAAAATGAACCTAGCCATCAAAAAAAAAAAAAAAAAGAAAAGAGGGAGTATTTAAAAAGAAAAAAGTCAAAGGGTCCTATCTTGTAATTCAGGAGTTCCTGCACCATCTGTGAGCAAGCTCTAGGGTGCCTCACTGGGTGCAGAGAGGTAGCTCAGCCTTGCAAAACCCACGGCTGCAAAGCAATTTGGCTAATAAACTGAAACCCTAGATAAAATCTTTGTCCCTGCTTTTGCCTGGATGAACTAGAAAAGTGTGTCTTTCTTTTCAAGAGACGGTACTGCTACGGATTCAGCTGTGCCTGTGAAGGCTGCAATTGGCTTCTTTGTTTCTTCTTTCAATTTCCCACAAATACAATCTATTACCAATGCCGTATTTTTCTTTTGTCAATATATTACTGGGCTTTATCAGCAGAGCTTTCATTGCAGCTCTTCCTGCGAGGAGCCAGTGAGTAAAGGTTAAAAAGACCAACCCCGAGTGTATCTGCGAAGGTAGCTTGCATAATCAGGGAGCGCTGCTGGTGCAGGGCTTCACTGACGTAACCGGCTGGGGAAAATTACTGAGATGCCTGCTGAGGGACAGAAGTGACTAACTCTCATCAGCAGAGTCCCAGCTTCTGAAGGAGCTGCTGCTAAGGCAATGGGCGAAAATAGACCCGGAGGGAAGCTGATTTTGAACAGCAAGGGCCTTTTTATTTATTTTTATAAAGAGCACTCTGTGCAGATTGCGTGCGGACTCTTTGTGTGCCTCTGTAGAAATCAGAGAAATAAACAAACCTGGAAGCAACTGCTCGCGCTTGACATCCTTTTGTTGGCATTTATCAGCTCCTGGCAGGATCCCCGTGAAGTTCCCAAGGGCAGCTGAGACCCAGCCAGACCGCAGGCTGTCTCGCTCCAGTCCTGCCTTAGATAAGCAGAGCTGTCCTCCAAAGCATCACCCCGCTCTTAAAAGGAGCAAAGTATTGCGACCGAGAGCTTGCGTAAGGAGCCAGAGCCATCAGTCGCAGGTCGCTCGCCTCCAGCTGGCTGCCTGCTGCCGGGAATGCTGAGCGCTGCCTCAGGCTGTGCAGCAGTACATGGCTGGAAGCCACAAGATCTCAAGAGTGAGGAGAGCCGGAGCAAAGCTCTGGTGGAAGTGTCGGGAGCCCACTCAGCTCTAGGATTTCAGGGTTTGACCCTTGATCTAATCCAGGAACAGTCCCACTCACGCTACAGGAGGTGGGCTGCACCTGCTTGGGGCTGGAGGATGGAAAAGTTAGTTTTCCAGCCTTGCCCCATAGCCTTTGTGCTTGGTGGTGGGCCAGGAGGGCCCTTCAATGCTTCCCACAGGGCAGACAAGAGGAGCCGAGGCAAGGGGGAGTCCTTGGCCATGAACTCCTCTAACACCAAGCTCCAAAGCACGTCTCTACTCTGTGCCAACCCCACAGCCAGAAGTAAGGCACACCTCATCTGCTGGCCCTCACAGGAGGCCATGCCAGCAAGGTCCACATCTATGCCGTGACTCCCAACCCCATGCCTGACCCTTTCACTGTGTGATTTCTGGGCTACAGATGTGCAACAATGCTTTCCTGTCCAACTGTATGACTGAGAAAACCCATCTGGGCTCAGATAAATAGGAAATCAGACCATGTCTCATCCTCTGCCAAGGTGGAAGCCAGTTACAGATGCAGAGCAGAAGCCTCCCGGCCCTGGTTTTGTCCAGAAAGGCTCAAGGGCTGGACATAAAGAAGGTAGCAAATCCGTGCCGCTGGAGCTGGTCACCGTCAGGACAAGGATGCTGGCTTGTCCTGGCTGCAAGAAGTAGCACTGGCTGCTCTTGCTGTCGATGGTGGGGACAGAGCAGCTGCTCAGTTCACCTGACAATTGGATGCCAAACCCAAGTGGCATAGGGACATGTGAGGTGGGACACTCTTGGGCTAAATGGGACCCCACTGGCACAACCAGAGCATCACCTCTGCCAGGTGTGAGTTGCATAAGCAAGTGGGATTCAGTTGCTGGGTATCTCTGACAAGATGGACGGAATGAGATCTGCAGCTGGACAGCCAGGGTGGGGGAACCTGAAAACTTTTCCAAGGCTTCATGATCTTCTTCCAGCTACTTAGAAGGCACAAAGCTTTTGCACAAACCTTATCTGCAGTATGGGCCAGTGTAAGGAACCACTTTCTACCAAATCCTGTGCACCAAACCTACGTTACTACCACCACATGTATGGAAACTGTAGCTGTATTTATAGAGTCTTGGCTGTTGTAAATGTACTCACGTAGGCTTTAAATCTATGCCTGGTTTCCTGACAATTGGTTTAACCAATGCTAATTGGCTGAAAATAAATGAAGCTGCTCATCAAATGTTTCTCCCAATGAAATGTGCTTTTTTTTCCCTCAGGCAGATGAAGAGGTGCCCTGGGAAGGAGAGAAAAGCCCTGGGAAGCAAAGACAGCTCAAGCCATAGCCATGAGTCCGCAGGGAGCACCGAGGAGACTGGATGTGCCCAGCACAAGCCCAAAGGCTGGAAAGCCCCTGGGAAGCCCTGGCCCCTCCATGTCCTGAGCTGTACAGGCTGTCAAAGCACCAAGAAGAGAGACATGGAGCTTTCCAGGTGAACTAGATCAAAAGCAAGTTGTCCCCACCAGATCTGTGACTATAGAGAAACAAAGACTCCTTCTATGCATCTCTGCCTTGCCTTCATGTAAATCTGGTCTCCGCAGGGGAACTAGGAGCATCCCCTGGATGCATCGTCATCCCTTGTCCACAAGCAGGTAAGTCTGCGGGAAGACATGTGGTTATGGCCCTGCCCTCAATCCCACCACGTCTGTGCCAGTCCAGAGAGATGTTTCGCCTGTTCAGAGAGCCCACAGATGTGGACCAAAACACCAGCTTGGCTGGCATCCCATTTAAGGCCAACACAAGGCCTTTTGCTGTCTGTCCGTACACAGCAGCTTGATCCTGTTAATATATATGCAGCAAACCTCTCTAAGCTAGATGCACATCGTATCACAGAAAAATGGTGATTAAAAAGTAGCTTTTCTGGTGTTTCATGGTAGCAAAAAAAACACCAGCTAGTGCTGTGTTTTGTAAGAGGCTCTGAAAGGTGTATTCATGTGAAAGCAGTGTGGGAAGTATGCGTCGTGGTGCAAATGCGGTGGCTGAGTTAAGGTTAATTGCTGAGGTAACTCCCTCAAGTGAAACTGGAGTAGACACAACTGAAAACTGGAAGTCAAAGAAAGCTGTCTTTCTCCTCTTTCTAACTGAACGAACTTTTCTACTTAGTTTTATCCCACCTGCTGCCAGGAGTGTGCAGAGCTGCAAAGAGGTGGAGAATTGGTGCTTCTCAGGAGTGTCAGCCAATCCTAAGGGTACCAAAATCTCCCCAGAGGTAAATGTTTAGGCAGTGGTTGATTGCATTTTGTTGTATTGGCTAGAAGTGGGTCGTGTACCTCAGTGTGTCTCATTTTCTGGTATAGCAGCATCCATCACCCAGATCTGCTGCAAGCTAACTTGGTAATTACTAGTAAGGAGGTTTAAGAAGCTGTGCTAGCATTCTAGAAAGAAACCACTATTGAAATTATCCCAAAGCTGAGCTCCTCAGGCTGGCTGGAAACGGTTCAGGACAAGAAAAAGGAACTTTCATGATGTGGCGACTCTTTAGGGCACAGGATTTGAGTGGGCTCAACAGTGAAGAAAGGATTTGTTTGGTGAGTGAGCACAGGTGTACTCCCCTCTACACTGAAAAAGCTCTGCAGTTGCTTCCTACAAAACAAGTAGAAAGAGATTGCCATATATTTACTGTATCTAACGCCACTAATGTGCACCTCAGGGGTGTTCCCATGCATCCTGCAAATGCTTATCTATTCTGAACGCCTTGTGCCTCCAGATGACTGATGCATGATCTTCTCTGCAAAGGGAATATGTATTACGAGATAGAATCCATAATAGCAAAAAAATTCACCACTGTGTTTCTTTTTTAAAAAAATCAGACTCATCTTGGGGGCAATATGATGAAAGCCAAAAAGATGGGGTTTTTAAAGAGATCACACTCCATCCTTCTCTCAAACAAGTGGTCTGGGTGCCTGTCCCACCACAGCAGATCTGTTTCTCCACCCAGCTGCAACTCTGGAGGATGTTTTACAGGGGCAGACATGGCCTGAAGCACGACCTGTAGGACTCCAATCCACCCACCCCTGCCAGCATTCACCTCTTTTGCTGCAGAGGTTGTGCACCGTACTTGACATGGTTGATTTTTCCCAGGCAAGTGGCAGTCACCTTAGTGACTGTGGGAGGTATCCAGCTCAGAGCTTGAAAAACCTGGTGTTTCTCAGCTTCCCACAGTGTAATAAGAGAGAGTAACTGGCTCCAGGTAACTTCCAAACAAGTTCAGGAGGGCCAGAAGGGACAAAATGGATGGCACAGAGTTCCTTTCCCGGCAATATTAGTCATCTATTGCTTTTTCCTCTGTTTCCCTACTTTCTTTGCACTCAGATACACGAGCGCACTCTGGCATAAAAAAGTTTCAGAGCTCCAGAATCAGGAGGAGAAGGAAGGCAGATTTTTTTCCCTCGCTTAAAGTTTTAAACTCACCTCAATTGTGCCATCCAAAGGAGTTTTGAGTGTGGGAAGAAATAAAGATAATCTTGCAAAAACATTCTGAACTGTAAGAATATTACACCCATAAAAATGACAGCCCAAGCTTATAAAACTTTAACAGAAGTAGTATTAAAAATGCAGGACCAACAGAGAGCAAAAGGGAGAGCAGGAAAGAAAATAAGAACCTGACAGGAGGAAATACACAAAAATATACGGCTTAGCTCAGGTACTCCAGGCATCGGCCTCACTAAATACTTTGTCCCCCCAACGTGAATTTTTTGTCTGCAGCAGCTACTGGGGAAAGCATGGGGCAAAGGGAAATGGGTGCAAATGCCCGGGGTTTATGGGCCAAAAGTGAAGTGGAGATAAAGAAAGAGTACATCGGGTCAAGGGGACAAAGATATCTCCAACTCAGTGCACGGAAAGGACCACCATTTGACACTGCAAGGCTGATAGCTATGGTTTTTCATCAAGCCACCAAGCTAGGGACTGTGGAAGGGGATGGGAGAAGAGCCAACATCGTAGCCAGGAACAGGGAAGGAAAAGGGACTGGGGAATGCAGTGGGGGTAGCCATACACCGGTTCATCTGGCCTCCACAGGAGAAAAGTGTTTGGACAAAGTCTACCAGAAGAATGCAGAAATACAAGATGGCACATGATAAATCAAACAAAGGAGCAGATAGGTTTCCCAGATGGAGTCTGTGCCTGACTTGCTTGAGTCAGGACATGGGGGAAACCAGGTCTGCCTGATTCCTTGTTGCCAAGCAGGAATATGCTCATTAAGATGAGGTGTCCTGAAAGAGATTTAGTCTGGGTCAAGAACAAGCCAATGGGTAGAAAACAGGCTGTGACGAAAGGGGAATTAAAATTTGGCAGTGAGTTCCCTGTGGAGTTAATCGAGGAGCTGTCTTGGACGCTATCTTAATCCGTATTTTCTTTAAACAACCCTAGCAGAGAAAGCAGGAATGACACGAAGTTGGGAGTCACTGCTAGTACTGATAAGGGTTGGAATATTATGTAGGAGGAGCCGGATGCCCTTAAGGATAAGACTGAGACAAATGGGATGTAATTTAGCAGTAAAAAAATGCACGGCCATGTACTTGGACTCTAGAAACAAGAATTTCTGCTATATGCTGGCAGCTTATCCACAAAGCAGCAAAGATAGATCACTTAGGCATGAGATGGCTCTGAGCCACAAGCGTCCCATGGCTAACAAAAGGCAAATGCAAATGGAGGCGGCATCAACTAGAATATTTCCAGAAGGGCCTGGAGAGAGCCATGCCAGGGGACGAGGACCCACTGGGACCTTGGCAGTGCTCGAGACTGTGCTCGAGCTACTGGGGACCTCTCCTCGTGGCAGCTCAACCCTCAGCCCTGTGCCCTGATGGACCCTGGCAGCTCCCTGCAGCTTGGGGGGCTGCATGGGGACATGGCCACTCTCTGTAACCACTTCTTTTTCCACTAAGAAGCGAGATGAGTTATTTAAGCTTGGGGATAATGCTGGCCATTGAACAAATGCCTCTAAACTATTCCTGACTATGTTTAGAAGAGAAACGACAGAATTAATGATTGCTGGAGGAATGAAATTCTGCTAAGGCTTTCCCCCAGCAATCCTTGGAGCAAAGTGCTGCCTAGCTTTAAGCTGGAGCTTTGCAAGCCTATGAAGGGGATTGCATAACATGACTACGTGTGACAGAAGAAGATGCAATAGAACAACCCAGGAGATCCTGTCCAGTCCCATGATTTTAAACTCCTTATCTGCAAGCAGAGTTATAGAAATCGAAAGAACAGGGGCATCCAGCTAGGCACTGGTATTAAATCTGCAGATGAATCATGCCCAGTACTTCAGGGCAAATAAACAAGATATGGTTTATTTCGGACTTGTCTTTGGAAAGCCGTACTCACGACCTGAGAATTTAGAGTCTTCAGGGCAAGACAAGAAAAGGAAGCCAAGATAGGCAAAGCCACTGCATCAAAATGCCTCCTTTGAAGGGCAGAGCAGATTTCTGCTGTGCTCCTAAAAAGGCAATATCAGGATAGACACAGCTCTTACCTGTGCCAGCTGTCCCACAGGCTTGAAGGGACCTCTGTTCCTGACAGGCCTGTCCAGGCTAGAAAGCCCCCAACCAATCCGTCCTCTTAATCCAACTCATTAGTTATATAAGTGGGCAACAAATGAAGCCATAACAGGAATCTACCTGAATGCTATCTTCTTCTATGGTCTAGCCACAACACAAAGAGAATTTTTATGGTGCTCACCTGGAGTCAACTGAAAACCATACATGTTCCTATCACACCATTTTTAATCAAAATGACCAAAAAGACAGTGACCAGCTTTACCCATCACTGCATGTCCTGTGAATGAGTTGGGAGGGCCAACATGTGTCAAGGTAAGCAGGATGGTCACCTCTCAGGATCAGTGGTGGCTGGAGGGTCCAAGTAGGTCCATAGCAAGGGCAACATCTTAAGGGCTATCGTGCACCTCCGCTATCCCCAGGGCTGGGGTTTTGGTTTATGCTGGGCTCAAGATAAGCCAGAGAGCATCAAGGGCCATTTCTGAGGCTGTGTGATGCCATCAGTATCTCTGGCATGACAAACACATCTAACTGGCATGTGTACAGAAAAAGGAAATGACAACCTGAAAACAGGGTTGGTATACCAAGAGTATCAGAAGGTTTGTGTAAAGGTTGAGAGTCTCCAGCCCACAGCATAGGGACTGACGTCCCTAGAGAATTTTGGTGATCCCTCCAGTTATGAAGCAGATGTATTCACGAAGAGGGGACACAGCATTCTTCAGGCTTTAGTGTGACAGTATATTTAGAGGGTGGCTTAGGCCATGAAGGACATTGCCCTTCACCTTCACTGCACTATTATGGCTGGGACATGCTACCTCTTCTGTTCATTTTATTTAATTTAAAAAAGCTCCTCCTGCCCCTGTTGTCTACTTCATCCATTGCACTCTTGTCTCTTGTGAGAGGTTTTCATTTTCATTAAGATAATCTGCTGTCAAAGTGTAGTTTGAGAGGGGACCTTCTTCCCTCAGTTCCCTCCTGCACCTCACCTTCCCCAAGGGTGTCCTGATGATCAAGATGACTTTTAGACTAGACCAGGAGGACAAACATGAGGGGATGGTGGGGAACTGCAGAGGAGAAATTCTGGGACGTGTGACTGCACTGAAAATAGTACTTGATTTCTCCTGTGCTGCAGATTGGCTTTCAGAAAGCTTTATCTGTTCTTTTACAAATATGTGATTTGGTTTTTTGACAGTTATTCTGACAGTGCCAAAAGGGCCATCAGACAGAAGAGTAAATGGGGAGTAACAGCAGGAAATAACATGCAGGAGATTATTACCTTTTGCCTGGCATTTTTCTCTGTATTTTTCTCCCATCTCTTAGGTCTCTCTGGAGTTAACAGCAGATAGGTTACACATGGGTGTATGGATGTCTTGGGTCTCAACGCTCCAGGACACTAAAGCCCCTATGGAAAATGACTTTCCACCCACACCAAGGCCTACACTTCTTTTTGTCTACAGAGGAGTGGAAATCTGGTCTTGACAGAAAGAGCGTTGGGGTGTCCCTCCAAGCCTCCTGTGTGCACACACCAGCTTTGCTCTGAGTACTTCAGCTGCAGAGTACTGACTTTGGCACAAGACCAAAAGTAATGCCACATAATCCTCCCACCTGATTCCCATCCTCCATGCTGCCACATCCCAGATCACCCAGCCTTGCTGTAGTTATTCTCCGTACCCTGTCTCATGGTGACCTGACAGCAAAGATGTGCATGCAGACTCTCTGCCACCCCTGCACTGGAGGCCCAGGCTGCACTGACACCTCCTCTGCAGTGACCTGCCAGCCCCCTCATTTCAGGGACCAAGTGGCACTGGGGGACTTGTCTGAGCAGACCTACAGCTCTCCCAAGCCTTTCTTCTCCAGGGGAGCAAGACCAGGCATCTGGTTAAATTCCTCACTGATCCTTTCCCTTTCCTACCATGTGTCATGCCTTGTGGGGTGCTTGCTGACATGACAGCCCACCACTGTTAGATGTACCCACCCTGGAAATAATTTTGCCTCCTTGACTCACTGCCAGAGGCAGGGCAGACTGGAGTACAGGAATGAGAAGCAGGAGAACTTCTTAGACCCTCTGTCTAGCATTAAACCTGAAAGGTGACTGATGAAGGATCAGCTGCTGAACATAGAAGTACTTGCAGCAATCCGTTCTGCGACAGCTGAGAAGATGTAATGACCTCCAGTGAAAAGATGCAGACTAATTCCCCTATCTTTGACCCTTTTAGAGGAATTTGTTTTTCTCCCTCAAGACTGGAAGGATCGATTTAAAATCTAGCAGTCAATTCACTCTGGCCTCTAGACTGCTTTAAAAGCGCTGGTCCTGTGAGAATCCCCCCACTGAAGTTCACATCCTGCCCTTCTCAGTGCAAAGCAGGCTCCTCCGGCTCCTTGCAGATCAGCCTGGCAGCCTGAAGTAACACTCCCTTCAGCGCTTTGTCTTCTGCCAAACAAAAGAAAATCAAACCCCTTGATCCTCGCTCAGGAAACGAGAACAGTTCTGGATAAACTCTACGTGTTAACAGGCTCTGGCCCTGCTAAACCCGGCTGGAGGGAGCAATAACTTCCTCAGTAGCCAGCTCCTTGCTTCCTAAGGCAGAAGGACTTGCAGAGCGTGGGGTGGGCTGGCCTGGGAAAGGGGTCGGGGTCACCCCCGACCGAGCTGGAGAGGTGTGAAGCAATGTACTCTGCTTTCCCAGAGTTGGCTGGGTTGCGGATCTCGGAGACGGCCTCTTGCTCACACCAGGGAAAACTGGAAATTGTGAGATGGCGTGTAGGAAATGCCAGCTAGCCAGATCTGCAGCTTTCTGGTGAAGGGTTTTTACTGATTTTGACTATAGTGGATTTTTTATTCCAGATAGGCTTTGTCCATCTCTTAGAAAGGCTGATGAGCCTGCTAAGAGCCTCTGCCTGGCACGTGGGAACACTGAGACCTGGGCTTGCATTTGAGCAGGGACACAAACTGTGTTCCCACACATCCTCAGCAAGGGAAAGCTGCCAAGGGGGAGAGGCTGACCCAGGGCCTGGCTCTTCCCAACCTGGTATACTCTGTTTTGTTAATCCCAAGCTCTGGTCAACAAGATGGGGAGTAGCTGTAGCTGGGTGGCAGTAACGGAGTGGACCAAAAACTCAGGCAGTGCCTTTTGCCTCGGGGGAGCTGCAGGGGGGCAGGTGGGAGGCAAGATGTGTGGGAGGTCCAGCCCCCAACTAGCCAAAACACAGACTACGCAGATGCTCCTGCAAAGCTGTCAGACATCAGCAGGTGAAACAGCTCCCCAGGATGATGGGATGATCTGCTTGAGTCCATCCAGACTTGCCGGGGACAGGGGAGTGTGCTGTGCCACCTGTGCCCCAGCCTGTGTTGCCTGGAGGAGGCCATGGGTTTCACTGTCACCCTGCTCAGAGCTGGGGTGAGACCGGCCCCGGGCCACAAGCCCCCGCTTCCAGGGCAGCAGCCTCATCCTTTCAGCCAGAGTGAGGGTCAGGTAGCTCATGCAGCCATCAGAGAGACTTTAAGCTCTTTCCTGTGTTTTATTAGGGAAATAACAACCTGCCAGAGGGTCTCATCCATTGCACATTTGCTCCCTGCCCTCCCAGCTGTGATTTTCATAATCACTGCTCTCTGTTTTCCCTGCTTGGGCCAGAAAGTTAACTAGAGGGGATGTTTCTCCTCCATCCGTGGGGAGTGCCTTTGACCCACAGGTAATTGCAGGTGGGCATGGACACCTACCTGAGAGCACAGGGTGACTGGCAAAATTCCCGATCCCTCTTCTGCTTTACATTTGACTCGAACCCACACAATGTCCTGATGCAAGAGACACGCTGCATCAGGGAAAAAAAAATCACGTAGCTACATTTTGCCTCTCAGAAGTGAGCTGATCAATCAGCCTAAAGAAATTCAATTTGTTTGGCTTGTCAGAGAGAAAGTCGGGAGGTGATTTGACCACAGCTGACAACCCCTTTGGGAAGAGCCATGTGCCTGGCAGATCCACCGCTCCGGCAAGAAAGGGCACGACGTGATGCCGCGGCTGCATGCGCTCAAGTGCCCAGGCAGGCCAGCTCAGATCAGGAATAAAGGCGCGCATTCACTCCGCAAGGATAATTAACCACTTCAACAGATTATCCAGGGACACGGCACAATGGCTTGCAGCCCTTAAATCAGAACTGCTGCCTTTCCCAAAGATTTATTAGATCTCTGAAGAAAGGCATGGGCTTGACGCACAAATCATGCTCTGCGTTATATCAGGGGTCACACTAGCCGACAGTAATGGCTCCTTTCTGGCCTTGAAATTTATGGCTGGTGTCAGAAGGACAAACAACTCCTCCAGCAGTGCTTGCTGGAGGACAGCAAGCTCCTGGGGCACAGTCGTCTTCAAGGAGAGCGTGGCAGAAATGCAGCCCAGGTGGCCCCATCCATCCTGCTTGGCTTTGTGGCAGAGGCACCATGATGCTGTGCCATGTAGCAGCGTGGGGACACGGTCCCCATTGTCCTCCAGGCTTACCGCGGAGGGCGAGAGCCCTACGCAAGCGAAAACCCTTGCTGAAACTGGAAGCGTGAGTTGTCAGAAGGAAAGGGATGATAAACGTTCTGCTTATCTTTTAGGCAGATTTTGTTTTGCAAACGGGGTTTAAAAAAAAAAAAATTCTTCTGCCAATCCTGTTTTAATAACTTCGCAGCACAAGGATCTGCAGCGTCTCAACAAACATTGCCTGCCTTGGGATGGCACAGGGAGACTGGAGGGGGAAATCCAGACTCCTCCCTCCCCACATCGCCTGTCCCTCCGTAACACTCGTCTGATGCAAATTTCCATTTCCTAAGCGAGCCGCTCTGCTCGTTCCTCTTGTGCAGAGACTTCAAATTTTCTCTTCGCAGATTGCAGTAAAGGATCTGCAGGGGGGAGGGGGAAATCTCTGTAAAATGATAACCCCAGAGTGAAATCTTCAACAGGATCTGCACAATTTTATCTGTGCAACTGTCATTTACATTAATGGGAGTCACGCAGCTCAGTAAGCGTGCTGAAAATACCCTAGTCCTCACCTGCCCAGTCTAAATAATAATATTTAAAAAAAAAACAAAAACAGAAGGGAAAGAACAAAAAAATTCTGTTCTCCCACTGCAGCAGGTCAAGAGAAGACCTGTGACAGAAGCATAAATGTCACTCACTCCTCAGCCATCATGATGCAGGGCAGCGGGAAATAAGCATTTGTGATGCTAGGAGAAGGCCCGCAGCTCTCTGGGCATATGTTACTGTAAATTTGAAATTAGAGCAACCAAGGGGATGCAAAATGACAAACCCAGCTGCCAGTGGGGGTGCTGGCTGCCAGCAGAGTAAAGTGTCAATTATTTACCATTTGCTAAAGGACATCGCTTTCTGTGGTCATGCTGAAATATCTATGAAGCACGTCTTAATCCCTCCAGCACGTGGGCTGGTGGAGGCAGCCCCAGCCCTTCCCTCTGGTGTGACTCCTAGCCATGCTGAGATCTGGCATGGCAGGAATGGCCAAAGCCACCCGGGAACATTGCTTGCCTTCACTGGCTCCCCCCGGGTCAACCCTGATGGCCAGGGCAGAGGGCAAGGCTGTGAACCTCCCTCAGATGTCGGGGCAGAGATGGAGAGTGCGCAGCCAGCACTGCCTTGCACTCAGGCTCATGAAACGGTGATTTCTTCAGCAAGAGCAGAGAGCAGGCAACACCCCAGCACCCACCATGGCACAGGCACAGCACACCTGTGGTCGGATCCGGGCCGGGATCAGCCCAGTCTCCGGTTGCTCCGCTTCTCTCCTTGCAGTGGGATGTGCGGCTTGCGAAAGCAACAGCGGGGAATTGGTATTTTAGAAACTGAGTGTGTGTATGTGCAAATAAAACAGATGGTGAGGGTGTTTACATTAGCACTCATGCTGGAAGTGCTTACATGATCTTCCTCCTTAGCTAAATTAGGGCCCTATTTGGGCTGGGAGCATCACTTTAAAAAATCACTGTTCTTCCTGCTGTTGGCGAACGTGGGCTCCCGTGGAAACCTTTATTCATTGAAACTTTCCCCCAGTCTAACCAAAACCTTCTATATTTGGGGCCCTGACAAGTCAGGGCACTTCATGAGCGCTGGTGGCTGCTTAATCACAGGGCTCTCATGAGGTTCAGTCATCCTAAATAAGTCATCGAGGCCGTGAGTCATGTCACAGGTGGGCTCCACAGTGATTCAAGGATGAGATGCTCCATCCTGATTTATTTCATGATATCATTACCCAGAAGAAAACACATTTAAAAGAAGTATTTCCAAGCCTCGCATCCCACCTCTTCAACCAGAGCTAGCAGTCTCTTGTTACTGGTTCTTCGGGCAGCCAGCTGGAGGAGTGAGAGACGCTACTCCACTACCTGGGCTTGAAGGGAAAGTTTTTAGTGGAGGTCTCACTTGACCTCCATTCATAGAATCATAGAATGGCTAGAGTTGAAAGGGACCTTCAAAGGTCATCTAGTCCAACCCCCCTGCAAGGAGCAGGGACATGCCTGACCACATCAGGTTGCTCAGAGCCTCATCCAACCTGGCCTTGAATGTTTCCAGGGATGGGGCATCCACCACCTCTCTGGGCAACCTGTTCCAGTGCTCTACAACTCTCATTGTAAAATTTTTTTTCCTAATATCCAGTCTAAATCTACCTTCCTCTAATTTAAACCCATTACCCCTTGTCCTATCACAACAGGCCCTACTGAACAGCCTGTCCCCATCTTTCCTGTAGGCCCCCTTGAGATACTGGAAGGCCGCTATCAGGTCTCCCCGGAGCCTCCTCTTCTCCACTCACTTGCTGCTTAGCCAGGCTCTCATCCAAGGATTGGGCATGTGGCAAAGCTTTTCCCTGGCTGGCTGGGACACCGTTATCCTCTGGGCAAAAATCAGGATTTGCAGCAGTCAGGCACAAAATGCCTCTTTGACAATAAACCAAAGGGGGGGTATAAAGCCCATATAAAACTATGTGTTGAAACACCTTGGCTGCATCGTTAATACCCCCAGTCATGTGTCACTGCAAAGGCCATGCTGGCTGTCTCAAATCACCTCCCTGTCCTCCATGTGCCTCAGCACAGCTTCTAGGAGCATCTGTTCCATGATCTTCCCAGGCACAGAGGTGAAGCTGACAGGTTGGTAGTTCCCGGGGTCCTCCTTTCTACACTTTTTAAAAATTGATGTCTTGTTTCCCTTTTTCCGGTCACCAGGGACTTCAACTCATTGACATGACTTTTCAAATATCATAGAGAGTGGCTTGGCAACTACATCAGCCCATTCCCTCAGGAGGGGGAATATACACAGCCGGGCAGCATTGTGTATATATATACTTTTCGCAGGAAATCTGTCCCTACTTCCACTGCCTATGCATTTCCTTCTTTCCCTTTAATTTGACTTGCAGGTCTCAGCTCAGCCATGCTGGTCTCTTGCCTTCCTTTCCTGTTTTCTTACACCTGGGGATCAACAGCTCTTGTGCTCTATGGAAGGCATCCTTAAAGATCTGCCAGCTCTGTCCTGCTCCCTTGTCCCTGAGGGCAGTTTCTCAGGGGGTCCTACTGACTAATTCCTTGAACAGGTGGAAGTTTGCTTTCCAAAAATTCAAGATCCTGACATTACTCTTTGCCTGAGTCATATCCCTCAGGACTGCAAACTCCACCAGCGCATGATCACTGCAGCCCAGGCTCCCTTCAGTCTTGATGTCACCAATTAACTCACTTGCATTGGTGACCATCAGGTTCAGTATCACATCTCTTCTGGTAGGGCTGTCTAATAACTGACTTAAGAAGTTATTCTCTATGCATTCCAGGAGTCTCCTGGATTGCCTACAGCTCACCATGCTACTTTTCCAGTAGATGTTGGGGTGGTTGAAGTCCCCCAGCAGGACGAGAGCCTGCAAGTGTGAAGCTTCCTGTAGCTGGAGTAAGAAGGCTTCATCAATAGGCTCCCCTTGATCAGATGGCCTGTAGTAGACACCAACCACAAGGTTCCCTTTGTTGCCTCAGTCTCTAGCTCTTGCTCATAAGCCTTCAAGCAGCTTGTTGCTATTCTTCAGACAGCTCTTCACTCAATCCATTTCCTGATGTAGAGGACAACACCTCTACCCTTCCTGCCTCACCTGTCCCTTCTGAACAGCCTTTAGCTATCGATAGCCACACTCCAGTCGTGTGATTCATCTCACCAAATTTCAGTAATGGCAACCAGGTCATAGCTTTCTAGCAACGCAGTGGCTTCTAGCTCCTCCTGTTTGTTGCCCATGCTGTGTGCATTGGTGTAGAGGCACTTCGGCTGGGCTGTTGGCCATCACCTTCTTAGAGGAACACCCTTTAATTCCTTTGAGGTATTTCACTGGTGTTTCCCTGTTGGCTCCTATTACCTCAGAAGCCCCTGGCTCATTTCTATAAGACTTCAAGTGTGCTCCAGTGTAGCCAGCACAACTCAAAGCAACAGGCTGAGGGCCCTTGCCAACACCCTGTCCCTCTAAATTTGGCATGTCATCCCACAGTTTGTCACAGGCAAGCCTAATATTATCTCCCTCCCCCTTCAAGTTTAGTTTAAAGCTCTGTCAATGAGCTCTGCTAGCTCATGACCAAAGACTCTCTTTCCCCTTTGAGAAAGATGAATCCCATCTGATGCCAGCAAGCCTGGTGGCATGTAGGCCATCTCATTATTGAAAATTTTGTTGGTGACACCAGCCATAGAGCCATGTACTAATAGAATGGGTATGTCTGTGTTCTGGTTTTGTTTAGTGAGGGGGGGCCTAAAGTGGTTGCTCCCCTTTGTTCAGTGGACTCAGCCGCGCCTAGGGTGGACCCACTGCTGGCCAAGGCAGAGTCAATTGGTAGCAAAATGTCCCATGATAATGCCTCTGCGATAACGTATTTAAGAAGGGGAAAACAAAAAAAAAAAAAAAAAAA
>WHYT01017658.1:25184-41752 GCA_009806455.1 Tetrax tetrax
ATTAAAAATAGGTCCACAAATACGTATCAGAGCAAATAGTCAGATTAACGAAGAATATTTGAAAACTGACAACTGACACTTACTTTGCTCCAGGTAGCACTACAGCCTTGAAAACAAAGTCTTCATCAAATTGCGGATCTTTGAAAGAGATACTAGGAGAAAGCATTTCAGCATTAGGGTTACTTGATAATTAAGACAAGCAAGATTAAAACGTAATTGCTGCTTTATTAACGGTGATGTACACAACAGAAAATATAAGATTCAAGAACGCACGACTTAAACTGCAAAGTGCATTTCTTGCAAATTTCTTACACTGACTGTACTGGACTTGGATGTCTCCATTATTTTCCACAGGGCGACTTTTTCCTTCCCTGTATCCACAGCCAGTCCAAAAGAAGGTTTAATGTCTAGAAAACAGTTAGGACTATGCAAGATAACGAAAGTATCTTCTGCAGACCCTTGAGTACAAATCCTCTGGCCAAAGCACTGGTTGTAGGTGATTAAGTTCTAAGGCTACCACAGTACAGACAGGAAGGGCACCAGCTTGCTACGCAGTCCAGTCAAGAGGGTACAAAAAAGTGGGATTTCCTGGGCCAGGGAGTTTTTATCCTGACAGGCTGTTCCAGTGGAGAGATATACACCTGTTTTTCGTGCTGTCTCACACATCCTGCAGTTTGATCTGTCTAGTATTAGACAAACTAAATAGTAACAGAGTACAAGTGGCAAAAAAACAGCTTAATTTCTGCTGGTACAGTTCATTATATAGCAGTCTGGGTTTGCTCTAGGAAAATTCATCCACACTCCTAGCAATTCCTGGGGTTGGTATCCAGGTCGCAGGCAGATCCCACAGGTCTGAAGTACACAGCACCAGCCTGCTTCCTGTTCTCTGACTGCCTACCATTTGATACCGAAGAATGCTTGGGATGCCAAGAAAAAATCCTTGCAACGGAGAAATGGACAGAAGCATGTAACAATTCAACTCTCCTGACAGCGGGAGATGGAAAGCCAAAAACTACCTTTAACTCATCACTCAAAGTAACTAAATCCCCATTTCAGAACTTCCTTTCCACAATATCCTGACAAGCCACAACTTGGCATTTCTTACTGCCTGTAGATGGTTATTCTAGACAAACCAAGTTACAGATGACAAGTGATTTTCAGTGTCTCAAGTATCTTATGTGGCTCAAGAAGTGAGAGGTTATTGGCTCAAGCATTATGTATCTATTATATTGTGCCAAATTAAGTGAGAATGAAATACACTAGATCTACAGAAAGATCTACAGAAATTTGCTGTTCAAGTGCAAGAGTAATCAGAATTTTCTGTGACTCCAAGATTTACTCTTGGAAGCCCTGCATTGTTTTTTACTCATTATGAACTTTCTTATCACTCTCCCAAACACCACATTCAGGTAAAATTAGTATTACTCCTTTACTTCTTCAGTCAATACCCAAGTCTGTCTTGGGGACTTGCTCTCACAAGTGTTTGGTTGTTTTTAATTTAAAAGGCTTGGTACAGACAATCAAGTTCTGTTAGGTGTTGCTCTTTGCTTGCCAAAGACCCAGAAGCCTAACAGAGAGCAAGGAGACAAGCAACAGGAGGAAAGATAAAATAATTTCTGAAGGGATGAAACACACTGGGTTTGAAGCATTGAGAAACGACCATTTCAGCCATCTCTGCAGGGCACGTCGCTACGTACTCTGCTTAACTACCCTAACCCAAGCCCACTGTGTTACAACATAGTATCTTGGATTCAATTCTCACAGAAAACCAGGAAAGTTTAAAGTAAAAGCTTCAATTTTATTAAAGAGACGAGATTCTGCTGCAAATTCAACACCACAAAACACCAGAATAAACTGAGTGTCGATTGCTGTATTTGTGTGCCATTGCTTAAAACTCAGAGTTCACTTACCTGACTGCAGAATTTTGTGCAAGGTCACGCAGCATTGGAACAGGAGACTCCACTATCCTGGCAGAGAGAAAAACCTCTGTCAAAATGTCACGTAACATTTCTGACCGTTTGATCCACTTTCTCTGTTGCTACCACTCAGATTCCCACGTCAACTACGCCTGCGACACATAACAGGGATTCCAAAATTAACTTGGCTTACCCGCAAGTCAAATACTTCTACAAGCCATGGAATTCCTGAATCCTTATTTCTTACGGCCATTACTTTTGCAGCCGATCTGTGTGGATTCTCCGGTGTCTAACAGTGGGTTCACACTGCTCTCACTGCCCAGTGGCCCGTTTACAAGCCTTAGTTCTGCACCTTGGAAACCTCTCCATACTGCTAGGGTTTGATTACAACAAGCCAACAGGTTTTAAGAGTGCAGGAGAAGACCAGAGACACAGATACACATGTGGACACCATGAAGATACAAACCTGCTTCACTAGGAAGAAAGCCTTCGAAGTAAAAAAAAAAAAAAAATCATCTCCTCTCTTTGTGAGAAATTGAAGGAAGATCTGACAAGGAGTAGGGACAGACGTGTCTTTAACCAGCGTGCTCCGCAGGCTGCCCGCCGGGTCTTCCCCAGGAGCTAATAAAACCCCATTTCTGTGCGTTCCGTCCAACTCCGCGTCTGTTTTCAGGCCCTCGCGCGGGAAGTGAAGGATGTCTGGAGCGGGGATCGACAGGCAGGGCGAAGCACAGCTCGTCCACGTAATAAAGACAACACAGCACTCCTACCTCATCAAATGTCTCGCAGGCAAACGAGCGGGTCCCGGTTACTGGGATTTTGCAATACGCCGTTTCCAAGCGACACAGCCCCCCACCAAGAAAAATAACCAGTTTGGTAAGAAATGTACACATTTAAAACAAGTATCAGAGTTTAAAAACTACAGGGATGTTTCTGAAGGATTTCATTTTTTTCCCCCTAATTAATAAAAGAACAAAATAAACAAAAACCCAGGACATTTCCCATATCAAAATAAAAAAAAAAAAAAAATAGTCAAGAGCTAATTCCAGCTGTATCTTCCTGCGGGAGGTGGCAGCGGGTAGGGCCTCCCGGGGCCGTACGCCTACAAACAAACAAAAGCAAGCATTTATTTTTTGGCTTAACATCACAGTAAACAAGTTAGCCGAGCTGCAGGCGCCACACGAAAATGAAGCAAGGCGTCCTTTGCACGGAAAGGTACCGCGGGCGGAGCCGAGCGGCGCTTCAGACGCTCTCCTGCAAACACAGCTTTAATTCCCACCAGCGGAGAGCGGCTCCGCGCAGCACCGGCCTCCGCGTCCAGCCGTACCGCCGGAGGAGCGACGCTTCCGAACCAGGAGTGGATTTGCCAAAAGGCAGCGCGGAGGACAAGTGGCTTCCACGCCGTAGCAGCCCCGCGTGCCCCCCGCCACGCTGGAAGCAGGGGTGCAAGGTGTCAAACCCGCGTGCGCACGCGTTCACATACACACCTGCGGGACAGATGGGGAACGTGGATTTTTAATTCCCGCAGAAACACGGGCTGTGCACTCTGTACGCTTACGCTTCACACAGAGTGACCCTGTAAATGGCATTTTCGGGGACGCTGGTAGCAGGATTAGTCAGGTTTATTTTGTTTTAGAGGAAAAAAATAAATTCCCCTCAATTACCAGCTTTCTATTCTAGTCGTGAGCAATCTTAGACTAAAGCAAGACAGACATTTTTACAGATAGGTATCGAAAGGAAAAATATTTGTATTTGTTACAGAAGCACCCTTTTCAGCACTCATTCATTTTAAATAATAGGTGAAAGACACCTAAATCCCATCTCGGAAATCGCTGCAAAGTAGATCTATTTGTGTGTTTCAATTTAGATGAGGCATTCTGTACATCAACATCAGTGAAAACTCTGTCAGAAAATGCCATAAAAAGTCCCCTTGAAACATTCAGAATTATTTCCAAACCCGTTATGCTGCAGAGACCAGAAAGTTAATTAGCTGTGATGCACTAAGGACAGCTATAGTGCTTGCTTGCTTTGTTTCGTACTGGGAGGTTTCTTCCAGCGGGCCGGCGAAGAGGGGCTTCCTTTCATGGCTTTTAAAGAGAAACCCAGCCCTACCCTATCCTACGGGGGCACGGGGAGAACGGCCGCGGCTGAATTTACAGTGGCACAAGCCATTTATCTGGCCATGCAGTTGTGTGTTACCAGAGACTGAAATAAACCTCTCGGACACCTGCACAACACGACCAAGTTTATTCTTTCGTGTTCTGGAATAGCGGGAAGACGCCAGCGAAGCCCCGCCACCACGGAGCCGCCCCTATCCATGGCAGCCGCATTAATTTTGTAAGCACTTTGTAGCAGCGCGTTTATTAACCTCTTCAGACCATGTTCTGTACGCTGCAAAAAAAAGAATTCAGAGGTGAAAGGGACCAAAGATAATTATTTATGCTGCTATGTGTCACCACTTCCACTTGAATCCCTTTTCAAGGCTTTAAAGCTTTGAAATTTACAGGCAGCAACGCCAGATTCAATTATTGGGTTTGCACCCTCAACCTTTTAAGGTAGCTTCTAATTTTACTCCAGTGCTGTCAGCCCTGAGGAAATAATGACATCTGAAAGTTCATTTTAAAATAGTGAAAAAAGAAAAAAGGCAATAAAAATTTAAAAGGAGATTAAAAAAAAAAAAACAAAACAGTTGGAAAGCAACACAACTAGAAAGGAATTTTTTTTTAAGGAAGGAAATTTACTTGAGCTGAAAGATGTGTCCTTAATAACCATCGTGCATGTGAATACAAACCCATCCTCACCACCCAGTTTTAACTTTGATCGTGCTACTGGCAGGCGAATTCCGTTCTGGGCAAGGCTGGGATACTGCCAGGCAGCAGCAGCACACCTACCTAATCCCTCGGGGGGCAAACGGCTGGAGAGCTGTCGAGGCAGAGGTCTGCTGTCACTGCCAGCTGTCGGTGTCTGTGACACCCCGACACCCCCGCTACGAGACAGCTTCCCAAACGTGAGTAACGAGGGACACCCTCCCTGAGCCCGCACTGAGCCATTCCTGGCAGATGATGCCCTTTCACCTTCGTGATTCCAGCTGTAACTGTTCCATGTGAAGATCTGAGGTTGGGAATGAACTAGTTCAAGCACCGATTCCTTTGGCAAACACCTCCGCTACCCAGGATAAAGGGCAGAGCAGAGTATGGCACAGCAGACAGACTTTTTTTCAAGTATCTGTTTTCCAGCCCTAATTAAATACCACCACCCAGACTCCACCAGCATCCAAATCCTCCACCGGTTTCCCTACATTATTACAGCAGCCCCTGTTACCAATTAATGCAATTAGGTGTTTATTCCTTTGTCTCCAGTGTTTTGGGTAAACCTGTGTAACACAAAATGAAGGATTTCTGAAAACTCATCCTATCAACTCACCTCACCCAAAGGTGAGATATACCGAAAGAACCACCGAGGACCAGTTGGGCAGCACAGCCAGGATTCCAGCCCCACTGTTCCCCGTTAAGTTGTGTAATATGATCATAACTCACGCTGTCTAGTTTTGCTTACAGCCAAAACCAGTCCTGGAAGGATCTGTACTGGTAACGCCTCCCCGCTGCACTTGGAGCAGGAGTGCACGGAGTGCCCCTCTTTTCCCCCCGTTTCTTGCTGCAACACCAGTATGACAACTGAAGGAGCTACAGAGAGTTCTGACTCTGGCCTTAAAAGGCTCCTCTGCACTAAAACCACTCCAGGGTAGCAGTCGGGCTGGGGCGGGGGGAGAAGGAAGTCTCACTGCCGCTAACAAGGGTTCAGCTGAACAAGGGTTTCAGAGTTGGGAGCGCTGGGGCAGGCCGCTCGCCGGCTATAGAACTTTTCAGCAGCGCCGTGTAATCCCGCGGTCGGCAGACAATGCTGGGAACGGTATTAGCAGCTCACAGGCTGCTTCTGTGGGGCTTCCGTCCTGACGGGCTGAACCAGACAGAGAAGCACACGGCTCTCTGCAAAAGCCTCCCCCAGCAAAGGCCAAAGGCTCTTCTCTTACAAACTTGGTTTGACAGTACGTGTTTTTATTGTATTAGCTGCCTCAACGCTCCCGCACCGTAACAACGTCACGGTGCAGAAGCGGTTGTGACAGATAGCGCTACTCGAGTTTCCCAACCAGAAGAGAAAAGAAAAAGAGAAAGCAGGCAAAGAATCAGAGAAGTGGTAAAAGTGCTGTAAGGCTTTCGCGTGTGCCGTATGACATTACAATTTAAATGGATTTGTACTTGCGGCCCCTGCTGTATAAGCGAAGGAGATGTGGATACTTTCCAGCAGACACGCTGCAGGACAGAATTTATAGCTATGTAAAAATGACTATGTGCTGCCAACAGCATGGAGACAGCCCCAGAGATCAGACACCAATCTGACCGTGTTTGTGCTGCACCACGTAACACAAACGTTGCGTACTGGGGAGATAGGTAGGCTCAGAAGGAAAAAAAATGAAGAGTATACACTAAGAAGTGACTTGTCTTGAGCACATTTATGAGAGGTAGCTGAACCAGGTCCCAAAAGAAGGCAAATTTCAAACAATTTGTGCCTTAGTTTCCACATGAAGGGCTGGGAAATAGCGCTGTTACCAAACAGCTGAGCGCTCCTCCTCCCCTTTCCTCAATACTCCTCAGTAACCTTCCGAAGCTGAGTAACAGCTCTGACTCACCAAAACAGCAACAGGCCTTGAAGTTTGATGTACATACCTGGAATTTATTTTACACTAGTACATAGCATTGCAAACACTCACATTTCTAGTACAAGTGTATATGCAGGTTATGTTTTTACTGGGAACAGACACAAAAATTACGTAAGCAAAATCACCTGCTGCTTTCAAGAAGCATTTTCATTCTGTTGCATTTTCACAAACTAGCTATAATGCTGAATGAGTTTCTCCTAGCGTGGTCGCTTGTCTTCACTTAACCACACAAAGCTATTTTCACCTGTGCTTTCACGGACACGTTCATTTCTCTGGCTACGAGAATCTAACATTTGCATTTAAGCAGTTTTCCAGCTAAAAGAGAGCCAATTAAGGTGGGGAAGTTAATGAAGTCGTAAGAACCTACATTTTAAACACACTGGGGAGAAACCCTTCTATCCCCAAAACATCTACCTGATTTCCTCACAGAAGATGACGGCTCTGGTTGAAATACTTGCCTTCGGATTATGTTTTCTGAGGCTGCAAGGAGCGCGAAGACTCAGCAGCACCTTGCATCTACTTTTAGTGAAGAGCAGCGGCGGCAGAGTCACGGCACAGGCCTTTTGCCAGGGGCAGGCACGGAGGGGCTGGACGAGGCTGGGAAGCTTACCTGTCACTGCTTTCACTGGCGACACAGCTACCGGGCCGAAAGCGGCTCAGGAACGCCTGCCTATGCCGCGTTCACTCTCCGCAGCCACACGTGAGGGAAGCCTGACTCAGGAGAACAAACCATGCAAAACAGGACAGCGTTCTCATACCTGTCTCCCCCTGTCCATCCGATCTTCGGGTCTCTGTGGGTAACCCATCGGTCCGCCCAGCCCCTGGTACTGACTCGGCTGGTACTGATTTTGGGATTGCAGCATGCGGTTCCAGGCAAGAAGAGGAGCGGCTCCAGCAGTTCTGCGTAAAGAAGAAACACACTGCAGCACGACCTTGGCTCCTAGAGAGAGTTTTACACCACTAAATCCACATTTCTGTAGTCTCGCATGAGAAATGACTCGATTTGCCCCAGAGTTAAACACTGTCACACCCAGCTGTGCCTACAGTCGTTAGAGACAAACAGGAGGAAAGAAATAACCTTCCAAGATTCTCCTACCGAAGGCCACGTGTGCCTATTCCTTACCGCTTCACCACAGCTTGAAAGCTGCCGAACCGGCAGCAAATTCCATTTTATAAGCCAGAGATTTTTCTAATTCCTTGGAAGGATTCTGTCCACCTTTTATTTTAGGGGCAAATGTGCCAGTTCGTCAGCAGGGATCTTGAACACAGATTAAAACCCAGATATCACCAACGTTAGCTGAACGTAACACACCATCCAGAGAGTAAACATGCGCGACACGGGAGAATGAGGCTTTCTTTTCTAAATGTCCAGACTCTTTCTGGGAGTCCATTCTTTCTAGTTAATTGCAGGTTGCAAATGAATTCTTACTGCGAGTATTCTGAATCTAGGGTAGGGGCCTTGGCTGCTTTTTCCCATCCATTATTCTGCTCAATATGTCAGAAGGTCTGATCGGGAAGAAACCTTTTCAAGTTCTATTGATGCCGTTTTCAATTGACCACGGTGACCTAGCAACATAAGCACTAATTGGCATGGACTGACTGACATTTGGTGTACAGTTTAGATGGGAACGCAAATTCGACATCCATTATAAACTAGTTTGCCATCCTAGATTACTAACAGCAAGAAATGTTTTAATTGCCCTCAAGTACCTATTCTAACCTCACAATTATAAAGCAACAGGTGTAATACATCAAATCATTGTTTGATTAAAAATATTTAGAAAAATGCGATAGCCATGATATAGTCTTTAAAGCTGAGCACGGGGAAGGGTCCAGCTCCTCACAGAATTCACAGAGTTACGTTGGGCAGTACAATATGCTGTTGTAAGGGGAAAAACACCGCACAGTCACGACAGTTAATCTTTTCTGACCCCTGTTTAAGAGAGAGCCAGCTGAACGGTGTGCGGCCAGGCTGCTGAGAGACAGGCATAGCGGAGAGCACGAGCACTGCATTTCATATTTACCTGCTGCATCGCTGCCCTGAGAGTTAACTTTGTACATCCCCAAAGAGCCTCTGCCTGGATTTGCCGAGTTAAACCGGCGGGACTTCAGCCTCGGAGGAGTAACCCTACCCAGAGGCTGAATTTGATGTATTCTGTCAAACGCACACGCAGCTCAGGGAGGAGGTATGAATTTCATGACCAAGGGAGGAGGATTCACTGCCAGCTGTACGATATTAGGCAAACAGAGCTTTGAGCAACTGAGGAAGGAACACTGGGAGAGGAAGGACTTTTAAATACGCATTTCACCACCTGGAACAGAGGCAAAGTTTTGGACACCAAGGCTTTCTGCTTTTGGATGCAAATTGCTTCTGGTTTCACGCTACAGCCTGCCTGAGAGCCGCTCCACCTGGCCAGATTAAGACCTGCCTGAATTTTACAGAGGCAAGAGAAACTCCTGCCATCTCCAGAAAATGAGTAACTTGATCCCTGCTTATAAAAGTACGAATCTCACCTGATAAGTGGCAAAGACAACGTGCAATACAGGTAGTAAAAATGAACACGCACAAAAGCTAAGTGCTAACACTGAACCATGCGGTTTTATTTTTAGCTTCAGAGGTACCTCTAGAAATGTGCGATGTTAGAGCCCTTCGTTAGGAGGAGCAATACAGTATTTAAAGTTAATAGCATATGACACTTTCAGAGGCTAACGAAATCAGTATTCTAAGTATGATACTCCTTCTGATTAAGTGTTTTGAGTACTAACTTTTTTCCCTCCTCATTATTCCTAGAAAACAGCAGACTCTTTAGGAAGAACACACTGCCCAGCCTCAAGGGAAACAGGGAATTATCCATACAGCTCCAGTTCCAGCCTGCCATCAGCAGCCATTCTGTCTCTACAACTTTGCTCAAGTGCTTGCGATAAATACCCTCAGCGACTGACAATCACAGGCCAACACTTGCTACACGCCTGGAACGAGGAAGTTTGACAAATTCCATTTGACATTTATATATATTTGGCATAGAGTTTAAACTTTTTATTTTAATTAAGTGCTGCTTGGTGAAAAGTTGGGATATTTAGCTAATGAAGCACATTAACAGTGGTTTCAGGGGCATGATGCTGGCACATTTTAGCTCTGAGGCCATCCGAAAGAGTGAAATTCATGATTCTCAGCGAGGACCACTACATGTTCCAGGAGATAAACCTAGTATGAAAAGAATACAGCTGCAATGCATCTTCTGATCTTGATGTAAAAAAGAGTTGTGCCACTTGGAATATCCTATTGGTAGAGTTACTCAAACGCGCTATCCAGAGTTACGTCAACTTACAATTAAAGTAATGTATATGTATGCAGGATAGCTAGAGTACAGCTTCAGGAACTTTACACAGTACACACTTCTGGGTTTCAGCCTCAGCCTCTTTGGAAATCTCTTCAACGAGCATGTTAAGCAAAAGGATTTGCTCCAGTGTTTTGAGTACTAACTAAGGTTAACCAGATTACCAATTTCCATCAGCCAGGAAACTAGGTAGCAAATACAGATATAACCTCTGCTAAACATATCCAGTGACCAGCATTGAAGGCAAGCGCATGAAATAACCTTCAATCTCCAGTAACCCAGTCAGACCAAGGCCTGAACAGGACATGCTGAAAGGCGTCCTGTTCAACAGCAACTCGTCGATTTTATTCTACTTGCTGCACGCCGAATTGCATCACTAAATTTAAAAGTAAGAACTCTGATGAAGGAGCAAGATCACCCGGATTATGAAGCAGCAGCTTTACTCTACTGGATTTTTTCCCCCCTCCGGCCTGTGAAGCAAGAGCTAGTTTAGCCCCCACTGCAATACTCCATCCCCAAAATAGCACAAGTCCCCTGGCAGGGATAGGGCTCCTTGCCTGATGTCACAAATCAAGGGTATCGCAGTCTCCTGCCAACCCACTTCATCTGAAAAGGCTGGGGCAGGGGCTGGCTTCTCCCTCGCTTCCCTTCTCCCTGGGAGCAGAGGTGACGGAACAGAAATTCCTCGCCGCTCTCCCCAGTGGCACCTTCTTGCTCCACTTTGATGCCACAGCAACAAGCAGGGACAGCCTTGCGGGTAGCGGTACAGCAGCTCCCAGGGAATTAACTGGGAAACTGAAAACCTCTCAGGGTGGGAGGGTTCGTAGGGGGGAGGTGGTGGTATTGAGGTCAACAGGTTCAGCCATTTCTTCCTGCACCAAGTCTATCTTTATGTTTCTGTGTGAACTTTTGCTTAAGGCTCCATGCTTATCTCTGTATGGCAACTAACTCAACACCAGCCCATAGCACCTGTTTGATTTGTGTCCCAAACCAAATACCTTCCAAGAACTGGGCAAAACTACTGGTCTTCAGCACCAGAACTGGCAAGTTAGTGATTTTCATAAGCCATCAGAGGTATAACCAAGCACCATTGAGGGAAGGGAAGCCTTGGAAATATACTGCTGTCACTTGACAGCTAGAACAGCATTCTCCAAGCTTCTCTAAAGCTTATTTTCTAGGTGAAGGTGATACATCTTCAATTTAAAGTCACCTCAGGGGACGCCAGTTTCCTTAATTTGGGAACGGAATCGTGAGGTCAACACCGCAGCCCCAGAAGCACGCTGGCCAGGTTGGTAGACTGAACCAGGAACACCATCTATCTGAAAGCGTGCTCTGAAGGACCTGGACGGTGTGCAGGCACTTCTAAAAAATACTAGCACAAACCAAGCACAGCAACCTTATGATAGGACTCTAATTAGAGAGACAGGCAATTATTACAGCTGTAACAAAAAGGTGTATTTCAAGTGAGAAACAAACAGAACTTCTGTCTGAAAAGTTATTTATGTGAATTAACAAACCCCCACACTTTGCAAAAATAAACAGCCAGGTAAAATGACAGAAGTATAGTGCTGTAAAAGTAAAAACAAGTTACAGACCTGTAGCAATACTTCACAAAATAGTACTACAGAAATTAAACTTAGGTTAGCTATGGGAATAGCAACTCCCATGGACCAAGTAATATTAAAGTTTGCAATGCAAGATTAATTTATAATGCGATATTCCACACTGATGTGGTGCAGGACAAGGGAGCTGGACTTATTTCAATAGGGATCAAAATGGTTGCCATGGAAAGCATGATTGCAGAGAGCTCAAAAATTCTTCCAAAGCTCCTGTTTTCAGTGGTTAATGTTTGCAAATAAAACCATTAAAAAAAAAAAAAAGCTGTGCCTCAGAGCAGAAATTTCAAAGATCTCACATACGCTCTCATTCCCCCATAAACATAAACAAATATCATTATTCATAGCTTTCACAGGTACGCTACAGTTTATAAAGTCCATCTGACTTAAGGACACACAACCTATCGAGGAAGGAACGCATGTAAAACATCCCTTATTATCAAACCATGTCACATTCTTTCTATTCGATGGCACTTATTGGACTGCAGATTCCATAATCCTTCCCGGAGTCCCTTCTGCATTTAATTCAGTTCAGTCTTAAGTAGTTAAAGAAACTGTTTTCAGTGGCAACTAATAACTACTGACCTACAGTGACACTGCCCTACAATAGGCTTGTCAGCCCTGAAAAACTTGTACCAAAGAAGCTGATTAGGACTTCAAGAGGTTTGTAGCAAGAATCAATGGCCAGTCTGTGCTAATGCCGCGGTTGCGGCACAGAAATGATAAAAGTGGAACACCATTAGTTATGCCTCATTAAGCTCCACAGCCCTCCTAAAAAGAAATTTGTTTAGCCTGTCCAAAATCTAATGCAGTTTTAAGCTCTCTGTGTTCAATTTCATAGTATCTCAAAAGCTTCAATAAGATAAAGGCCAAAGAACCAAGAACGGTACCAAAGCACCAACAGTAAAGTTAATTTTGAAGTCTGAGTTTTAATGGAAAGTGTTTTTGCCTTCTTTTTTTAATACAAAGCACTCAAGCCTTTTAAACCATAGTGTACTCACAAAATAGAAATAAATCATGGACATTAATTAAGCTTAAAAAACCTGCTTGTACAGCATGATTTAAACACATTTAAACAACAAAGTTCAAAATAAAGAGGAAAAAACGCTGTGAAGCCCAGCAGAACCAAGTACGTCGTCCTGGCCGCGTTTTCCAAAACCTCAGTCCCTCCCGCCTTACCTCTGTGGTGTCTGCTGAAACAAGGGCGTAGGACCTCGCCAAGCCTCCTGGGGTCTGAGATCTAGAGGGTAAAACAAACCGTTAGGACAAAGAGGAGAACGTATATTTAAAGGACTGTCCTCCGCTCACCCCTACACGCTTGAGAACCTGTTTTGAGAAGCCAGAGGGAATAGCTCAAACCGGATACACCACCAAACGCGTTTCAGCAAGCCGCTGGTTGCTATTGCTGATTTCGATAGAGCCCTTGTGTTCCTTACTGGCAAGATTACTATTAATAAAAGCAATTTAAAAAAAATAGTCCAATAAGCTTCAAGTTTCAAGAAGAATGAATTTTAATTGCTAGAACCAGCTTTCGTTACCACTTGGACACTTCACAGGTATCTGTTCTCTGGAATTTTTAAAAATGCAGAACTGCCTCTTACTGTGAAGACTGAAGACTTTAATCTTTACATTTCTTGCACGTACGCTCATCAGTACACTACATGACAAAACAGATCCGTGTGAACACCGTGTCATCACCACAACATACCATGTTTGAGAGCGACAAATACTTAATGCTCACAAAAGGGGCAAGCTTCCCTCCGATTAGGCTAAACTGTTCTATAAAGCAAAGTAAAGGAACAACCAGAGCACGCAATAAATCAAACAGCTCCCCTTTACTCACATTTAAATACAACTCTTAATCTATATTTAGGATATACTTAAAGACAGTAAAAATATACTTAGAAGTTAACCTAGACGGCGATAATACAATAATAATCATTATCTATTAATGGTCTTCAAATAAGCTAATCAGCCTGAATTAAACCTTTTTGGGTAAAGCCTCACCCAGAGACACAGCACTGCCGCTATAAGAAACCGCAATGAAAGAGACCACCCACTTCTCAATTGTTTCTTCTACCCAAACTCGCCCTTCACAAAGCCATCGCAGCAACAACATTGCTTTAGCAGGACATGCAATTAAACGCTTGTTGTTCTTCTAAATAAACCGGTCAGTAAACAGGATAAAAGAGACGGCTAATCAATAGCTCCCCGGTCAGCCCACAGCACTCAAATTGGGCATCAATCAAAAGCTTCAGTTTCACTGACACCTTTGATTATTTTCAATGGTGTTTAAGTGTGACCTAATTTCAACAGCTGGTTCCAGAATTTGTCTAATGGACGCACTGTGATGGGACAGTAACACCCTGTTAAACTGCCAATATTCAAGTACACTAAAGCTTTGCAGCAGTTTGAAAGGAAGGGGAGGGAAGGAAAAAAAAAACAAACCACCAACAAAAAACAGCCAGAGGAAAGATCTGTGCCTCTCTCCTAACCCTGGCTGGATTGCCAGCAGATGTAACAGCACTCCAGTCGAAGATAACACCGCGTCACCCGGGGACATAAATTCTGATCCCAGCAGCTCTGCCGCTCCGGCCTGCGGCTCCTCCGGGCAGAGCTAACCCAGCCCCGCAACGGGCGGAGCTGCAGAGGCGTACAGGCTGTGTTTTATTTATTAATGCTGTCTTCAGGTACTCTGGGGGAAATGAGCAATTAACACACAACATTACACTGAAGCTTAAAGAGAAAAAGAGTACAAGGATAAAATTGCTGGAAAAAAAATTAAAAATTTGTTAGAGTCCAAGAGTGTCACTATTTTCAATCAAAAAATACCCTACGACTACTTTATTTCTAACAATTTCTAAGTTTCCCAGGCACCAGCACCACAGAAACACACACAACACGTAACAGAGTTCTGTTAGAAGTGTTTTCAGTCACGCCAGCCCTTCTATCCGTAGTGACTAACACCTGCAGCTCTTCCCCTGCAGCTCTTCCCCCGCAGCTGCCAGGACGAGGGCCAGGTTTCGGCTCTGTCCCCACAGCCAGACCTGCGGGCCTCCCGGGCCTGGCTCAGTTCTCCTTTTGCTTACTGGGAGACACAAGCCTTGAGAAAAACCCCAATATCCCCGGAAAATAATGGTGCCGCTTCCTCCACACTTCCCCTCTGTGCAGGCTGAGCCAGGCAAATACCTGGACAATTACACCGACTAATAACGTCTCTCCCTTCCTGGTCAGGACTTCACGTTTTAACTGAAGTTTATTAACACGTTTTCCACCCCACTGCCAGGGTCAAACTGTGCTCTAGGGAGAAACCCAGTGCGATGATGCTGGTCTGGCCCTGCTACAGCGTCTCCCGTCCTTACGGACCCCAGGATCAGGGCTGGTTATAAACGCGGTCCTAATTTAATCACTTGCTTTCCATCTGGAAAAGAAAGGAGTCCGCTCTCCTGCTGTAACCACATCTTTTTGCAGCCCTAGGGAACAGTTTAAGGAAGATTTTAATGAAATAATCCTAAACACATTTAAAGTCACCTTATTACTATTCATTTGTATGGCTCTGACAGAACAATCTCAGAAGGAAAACGCTTGGAGCAGCGAATTGCACTTCAAAAAGGTACAAAGTCGGAGAAGAAAGGACAATTAGTATTTTCTTCAGTCTTCAAAACTTAGGCATTTCCTAGAGCTATAAGGCCAAGTAAACTGCCTTCTCTAGCAGCTCCTCAAGTAACAATTTATCTCATCAGCGTGGCAATCAAAGACAAGATTTTGTGTTTACTGATTGCACTAATCAAAATCACTTTTCAAATGCAGCTAATTGACAAGTTTACTGACTGAAATGGAAGTCATAAATCAGATACCCCATGCTGCAGAGACCAAATACGCCATTCAGAGAGTACTGCCACGCCGCACTTGACTCCCCAAGTTATCAGCACAGACAATTATTCATCAACTGAAAATTGGCACATCAAAGTCAAATCAGAGAACAACAGTAAGGAACACCCACAGCAGGCTCTTGAGGAGGAGATGGCACTTCGGTTGACCGCACTGCCCTTCTGGAGTCTAATTTTACTCCATCATACGTATAAAAACATAATACATAAAGTGAAAAGTTGCTCTGCATCTGTCCCGGTTCCAGCTAGGGAATGTGGGAATTTTAACCACATCAGCTCTAGTTTTTCAGGAATATGTGGGTTCTGGACGCTTCCCAATCCAGTTACGCCACTGTATACGGCTGTTCTCTCACAATTATACAGCTGATGAACACAACTTTTGCACAAGAGATAACCTGCCCCATTAAAAAAAAACTCTGCATATGCCTCCCCATTCCTTCTAATTTGATTTTCTGGTGGAAGATATCTGTGCTTTGACAGAGATCTGTGCTTGAACTGAAGGGGGTGACTGCAAAAGGCAAGAAGGTAGCAGATCTAGGAACACCTTTTGGTACTCCTGTAGCTAGCTGTGAAGACTTCACGCTGCAGTCAGTTGAAATCAGAAGTTAATTAGAGTCTAAGACTAATCTCCTAGGACAGCTCGGTATCCTTAGTGTGAGAGGCAGAGAAACACAACAAAATTAACTGACACAGAATACATTTGCAGCACGCTGCGCTGCGGTCTCCCACGAAAACAGAGAGTGCCAGGAACCAGCTTCTCGACTCTGGGATGAAGAGTCCCGGAGAGCAACGGCAGCCGTACAAACCCTGCTTTGTGAAAAAGCCTTTGTTCGACGACTGCTGGGGGTGCGCGAGGCAACGCGCCGCAACGGCAGCTGGAGGGACCAGCAGGCTGACCTGGCACCTCTTCTTGCCACGCAAAGAGATCAACCTCTGCCTAATCGAAAAGGCAGCATTAAGGAAAGCGGCACAGTGAGAGAAAGGAGGCAAGAAAAAAAAAACAAAAAAAAACAAAAAAAAAAACCACAAAAAACAAACCACACCTTGTTTTCAGATTTGCCAGGCACACCTGCAGAACAGCAACTGGGGAT
>WHYT01017658.1:61419-76521 GCA_009806455.1 Tetrax tetrax
ATTCTTACAGGATCCGTCATGAGCTTCCTCCACGTCGGTGGCAGAAAATTTCCACTTGCAGCTGGAAATACTCCCATAAGTTGTTCAAGAGGCTTAAACTGTTGAAATTAAACAAGCAGATGTAGGGTACTTCTAGGGGGCTGTTAAATCATCAATCAATAAATAAACAAACAAACACGTCCTACCGGTTTTGAGCCTTTCTCAAAGTCTGAAGGCATGTCTGCAATACCCTCAAAGTCAGAAGCAAACGGAGCATAGTGAAAAGGGTAATACCAGTTCCAGGATGCACAGCCCTAGGGCAGAGAAACAAAATCAGAAAAAAAGAAAATAAAAAAATAAAAATAATGCAGCCTGATCACTAAAGATGACAAAATTCAGCCCAGCATGAAGCAGGAGACAGGGGAGTCCCCACAATTAGAAAAGAAAGGTACTCTGGATTTTAGGTTGGGACTTAACTTTTCACGCCAGGCTAGAGCGAGTGAGTTCAGCGGGCAGCGAAGGGAGAGCGCATTTCCTCGGCGGCACAGAACAGCAGAGACTTCTATGCCAGACTACTCTGGCTGTGTGCTAGGTCTGAGTCACTGAGGGAAACAGCCAGAGAGACAGCACCTAGTGCCAGAACGACACAGAAGACCTGGCAGAGAATCTTAACCTCGGCTTCAGGACACCATAATGTACCTCACGCCTTTTTCCTCCCCCTCCAGAAAAAACGCACGAGCGTGTGCACAAAGTCCAACAAAGCCAAACAAAAATTACTTGCAAAGAGTAGATCATAGCCGATCCTTACAGTTAACCAAGCCCAGAAGCCTGTAACAGCTAGACACGTTTTCAACCTGCAGAGTTGCTGCCACATCTCAAAGAGGGAAACACACCCAGATGACACAGAGGAGGAATTTCAGAGTTCTCTGTAACCGCGTGAATGGCAGAATCGCCCCAGTCAAAGCCACTACAGAGGTCTCAAAAGAAGCAGAAGTAGTATTTTTCTGGCAGCACACAGTTTGCATTACTGGTTTAAACAGGAAATCCCACCGCTAACTTGGGAATATGGGAGACTAAGGAACCCTGATACGATATGCTCTACAAGGTCTGAAAATGTGAACAGTATTTGTTGCAGGTTGAAAAGGATTCTGGTTTTAATCATTACTTTTCTATTCAGCACAAGCATTAATACACACTGAGTAATATTTTGCTTTTCCCCCTTCTTACTCTTCTGTCTGGAATACTGGGAAACAAAGTGCACTCACTTGAAAGAGGCAAAGTAATCCTCAAAAAGGAGAAAATTAACTCAAACACATCAGAACACAATGCACTTTGTAAAGGGAACGTGGCTCTAGAAGGTCGAAGTCAAGTTTTCACCTCCTCAGCTATTTTTCCTAGCAGTACCGCTTGAAACAAAAGCATACTATTTTGACTTCCAATTCTGCATAAGTAAATGTCAATGAGGCTCCTCCAGTGATATTTTTGGCATAAAATTACAGAGACTATAATTGTTAGACACAATTCTTCAGATGGTTTCAGTATGTTTCAAAAGCCAGGTGGATCGGTTTCTTTCTTTTCCTTTTTTTTTTTTTTCCCCTTTCCTCCCCAAACAGATGTTCCCACTAGTGGAACATGCTCTGCATTATTAGCTCTTTATAAGAATAGAAAAGCAAATAATGTATTCTGTCAGAAGTTTTAGGGACTATGAGCAGTAGATAGTGGAAGCAATTCTTATTAGGGTAAAAAAACCAAAACAAACCAAACTACAAGCCCAAAAACCTTCAAGTAAGCCTATTTTGAAATGCCCCCAGTCCAACAGCTTCCTAACCTAACTTCCACATGGCAGAAAGCGATGTGAGCGCTGCTCCTCGGCACCACAACGGACTGATGTGCGTAGCAGGTTACAGCATCTTGCCTCCACGTTGTTCTGTTAGGGAAACTCAAACAGCAGCACGTGCAAGGACTTCATGGCTGCACTATTTTAAGTCTGCAAGGTATTTTTTATAAGAGAGCTGCCTTCTTTTAGAGTAATCCGGATACGAAGGAAAACAGCAAAAACAAAGCCACGTATTTGCGTACTTTAATCAAGTTTTCCTTTGGAACATTTCTAAACCAGAAAATATCTTCTGTGCAGTCACTTCTCCTTGAGGTCTTCTTGGCACTCCTTCTCAGTTTTCTTGAGAGCACTGTGGTCCTGCCTGAAGCTGTTGCCAACCTCACCGGTTTTTCTTTGCAACTGTAGTCAGTCTGAGTTCGGCAAATCACCATCTCTCAGCTTCTAGATATTTAGAGCCCCAAATCTCTCGGTGCACATGGAAACGCAACCCCAGTTTGAAGAGCTATAAAAGCATACAATGATGCCTGCACAAGGCCATGGCCACTGATCACGCACGCTTTTTTGAATAAAAGAAACTTAATTTTAGAATCTTCAAATGAGTTTAAGTATTTTGGTCACCCCGTAAATATTATCTCAGTTTTGCCATGTACTCCCTTCCTTTGAGCCCTTCAGCTGCCCTTAAAATCCAGACTGCCTTTCGCGGTGGCTTTATGCTACTGCACCAGGTGAAGCTCGCACCGAGTTTTCCAGCAGACACCTCAGCTAATCTGATGATTCATTTACACACTTTGGAGTCATACGGGCACCACCTTCCCACGGTGAACAGGAGCATGGCTTGCTTTCAGCAGACCTCAAGTGTGTGCAGGATCATGGGAATTTCCACCTGTAAAGGTGTCCAGGTGACATCCGCCGTTTGCAAAAGGAGCTACTCAAGGATGAGGAGAGCTCAGCTCTCCCGCAGATCAACTGCAACAGGCACGCAGACTTCAAACTTTATGATTTTCATCCACCGTACCACACAAGTCAAAGCCCAAACTCAGCTAATTAATACTGCATGGTTTTCAGCAGGCATAGTAATTGCCCTGCCTGTGCTTTAAGCTGGACAGGTGTGAGTCACCTATGAAAAATGTGCAGTTTTATCAACACAGCACTGTGTTCAAGCTACAGAGCCCTGCTGAGACAGATAAACTTCATCGGCTTGAGCGCATTCTGCTCCCAGGTCACACACAAAATACAACTTACTTTGTCTTCAGGGCACGAAGCTAGTTATTAACCATCGGTGCAACAAACCCCAGTATGGCCAACTAATCTCTTGCCAATCTGACATCTCAATTATCAAAAGATTTAAATCAGATACAGATTACTCCAATCACAATACACTTCATAGAACATCATTAGAATTTATGGAGGAGACTGACAACTCTGTTCTCTTTAAATTCTTCCTAGCATTTCACAGGCTTTGTCCTTTGTTCACTCATTTAGTCATCTGCAATTTCTCTATGCATGGCTATGTATCGCAAAGGAAAAACATGCATCAGTCCTTAATAAACCAACAAGAGCCGTTACTGTATGAAAGAAACAAAAACTGCATTCAAATCTGGAGTGTCAAATAGAATGAGCATCCACTTTTTTTTATATCTGAAAAAAAAGCACTGCTTTTCATGAGTGAGCAATGGATAATTATTATTTCCTGCAAAGAAATAGGGTGCAGACACAAAAGAAAAAGATTTCTTCTCTGAAACTTCAGTTAAGTACCTGATAATAATATCTGAGAACCCAGCAAAGCCCTTCCACATAGGACTGCACAACTTTACGACGGAATTTCTCATCAGATGCATCAACATCAAATTTGTTTTTATAGTAGCGCTGTTTCCAACCGGTTTCCCATAACCTGCGTAACCAACAAATAAATGTCAACACATGTTAATATATGCACATTTACACATCTGAATTAAAATAAGCCAAGGTTCCTCACTACTTCAATTCCCATTTTTACACAACTTAAACGAAAACATAAAAACTGACACTCAACAGCAAGAGAATCAAGTCTGATGGTTGGCATCATAGAAAAACCAGACAAAATTGTGAAGCTACCACCCTGATAAACACACCTTCAAAGTACTCGCTAGGAGCAGGGCAGATTTGCAAACATGCGCCAGGATTTTCAAATCCTACCAGGATTTTTCAGAGCAGTTTTGTTCCTAGTTGGCAATTTCATCTTTCTTACCAGGAACCCACTACCAAAACTGCTATTTGAACTTTTGTTCTTTAACTCTTCCAACCACTAGAAAGAGAACAAACTCTTTAATCTACCCTAGGCCAAAAATCTTTATCTCGCTGGAATACCTTCTCACATCAAGTGAATTCCTCTATTCCTAACGCCCCTCACAAGCAGAAAAGTGACATAGTTTCCCTGCAACTCAAAATAAAAAGTAAGTAAATAAATAATAAGCAGCAGCAGTTTGATTTCTATTGCTGTTCAGAGAAGCTCTGATGACCAGGATTACCTGCAACTCGGGAATCCCCTGCTTTCTGACTCATATCAGATGATTTTTACAGAGGGATTTTTTTTCATGACAGAGATGGTACTGGAGTCAAAAGAGCCATCTCAGACACCATTCATCCTCACTTTGCACAGCTCCCCCTTATGTCTGCCTATGGACGGGGCAGGGGAAGACCACCACCTGCTCATCTTTGACAGACGAGCATCTGAACCCCTCAGCTCTACTGGACCACGTCGGGAAAGAAGCGGATAGCGTGCTATATCGTGCCACACTTCAAGCAAGAATATTCTGTGAAGAATAAGAGCAAACACAGCACATAGGCTCCTCCACAAACTGAAAAAGCAAGGAGCGTACAGCTGTGGTGGGGATGGGCAGCAACAGGAATCGCTGCCTGCAGACTCCAGAGCTTTTCTCCCTTGGCCATTTTATCCACGCACCACATTTGCGGTGTTCCCCGTCGCTCCATGGGCGACGCGTCAATTCTGAGAGAACAGTTGCGCCACAAGCAAGGAGCTGTTAACATGTACATAAAACTGTTAGGACTGTTAGTCCTAACAGACAAGATGTAATCTCGGGGGAAATTCCAGTTTAATTCAGAGACTGCCATCTAAAAAGGTAGTTTAAGTAACAGAAAGATTGAACTCTAATTAAAATCTGGTTCAATCACAATATCTTGCTTCAGAACTGTCCTCCCTCACAAAGTTATCCGGGTTGGTTTTGGGGTTTGTTTGGTTGTGTTTTTTGTTGTTTTGGCTCTTTAAATGTTAATCTATTATTCACGATATGCATGCATTTTACACATACATATCTCAAAGTTCACATGAATTTTGGTATTCAAGTAAACTACATATCTGATTTAAAAACTGCTTAAATCAGATAATCCCTTAACAATGATTTTTTTTTTTTAATAGGATTTTATTCTTAACAATTCAAAGCTTGGCATTGTTTGTCACATCTGAAAAATGACCGACGCAGCAAAGACTGATTTATACTTTTTTACATGATGCATATCCTTTGGATTTTGCAAGAAGGATCTTCCCTTGTGTCTGTTTCAAGTTTGTTGCTCAGCACAGGGAGACTTTTAAAAATCTCACCTGAGCTAGTTCAAAGATGATTCAGACTGATGAGGAGGCGGAGAAATCAAGAGATGTTTTCAAGAGTTTAAGAAAGCCAGGTGAGCAAGGACAGAGCTACTTGCACTAAAGTCTTGAAGGACAGAGTCAAGAACATCTGCAGTATATGAGCATTAGTTGCTATAAAAGAAGCTTTAAGAGTTTTAGAGTCTCTGTTAAAATTCAAATGAAAACTTACGCCCCCTGACTAAAGAAAACAAAAACCTACTGGTTGCACTTATGAGGATGGAATCTTTAACAAAAAAAATTATAAAAGCCTTCACCCTCTACTTAAAGGGTGATAGCTTGATTTAAACCTTTGATAAACTCACACTCACTGGTAATTCACTGTCAGTTAATTCTCATAAAATCCCTATCCCTTAATCACCTAGGGATCAGCCATCCAAGACACATACAGAACCCATCACGGACAAAACAATGCCTGCTACAAATCAAAGATGGAGGAAAACATATTGTGATAGCCAAGATAAATAATGCTGCACACACAAATGTAACTGAGTTTTATGGGTTAAATAGCTCAAAAATTCAACTGCAAACCAGCAGCATTCAGCTCACATAATCAGGGCTGAACAGTGAATGTCTAGCCAATCTAGTGCGTGGTCTCAAAGGGAGTAGTGGCTTGGAGGATGAAAACCTGCACGCATACTAATCTAGACACTTAGATTTAACAGCTAGAGCTTACACATCTCACTGGAATTTACTGAATATTCTAACCCTCCACATTAATTACCGGTGGATAAAAAGATCATAGAAAAGCATCTGAAGGCACCGCTGCTCTAAGCTAAATGGCATTAATTAGACTGCATCTATTTCAGCAATTTGCTAACAAAGTGCTACAAAAAATGGCTTCACCTGATATTATCCTCTGGCTCAGGTTCACTGTCACTGTCTTCAGCTTTTCGCTTAATTCCTCCTGCCGGAGATGGGCTCCCGTCAGAAGTGAAGCTGGTATTTGGAGATGATGTTGTCTAGGGTCAGAATTATTACAGATAAATAGAGGGGGAGAAAAGGATTTATTAGGCATTTTCAATTCAAGTTAAAATTAACAGCTTTGTGATAATCACATGCATTATTTTCAGTTCCCCAAGAACTCAAGGCAAAAGCTACACAACCCTTTAACTATTAAGTCAAGCAGTAAAAGAAAAGAACACCACATCTTTGTATTAGAAGGCAGATATTGACACACAGACCGAAAACTCACTGTATCTGAGAAAGGAAATATGCAAGAAAAAGATGCAATAAACAAGACAGCATCAATTGATAAAACATACCATCTTTAATATACTCCTGTTTTGGAATACAACTATTGCTTCTAGTCCTACAGCCTAGGTTACAACTTCATTTTACAATGGAGTGAAAAATGCACATTCTGACTGTCATGAAAGTGCTGCTTGTAATTCAGAACTGGGAGAAATACTCTACGCTTCTTCATAATTGAACTTTTAAACTCCTTTATCTATTTTAATATTACAGAGACTAAAAGAAACTCCTCCCATTCCATAAAGGAATTGATTTGCTTAACCTATGTGCAAAAGTTTCAGGATTAAAATGGAAAAATAGTAGAAATTACACTTTGAAAAGGCATATTGTATTTATTCAAACTTAACAGACAGAATACACATTCATGGTGAAAAAGACCTTTAACTTGTTCACTGTTTGGATGCAGATTTATGCCCAGATAGAAAATTTGTCATAATTATTATTTAAAGTTAATAATCAAGACTTCCAAGAGAACACTCAACTTACTGCCACTTTTCCCTCACTTTCTAATACCTTTGCAAAAACTTCATCTAAGTTTCTCCTCATCCCAGTGAAAAGCAATGCTTTGGAAAGTAAAAGCAGCCGATAAACAAGGTGGCAGTTCTCCCCAGACGTGGTGTTTGACTCGGATGCCTTCACCCCACACTTGCCCTCCCAGAACTATTTAACAAGCACTATCATCCCAAACAGTAAAATAAAGAACACAGCTTTGTGCAAGTAGTCTCACAAAAATGGGTTAATAAAAGCCACTTCCTTGAAAAATAAAGTCTTTGCTGACTGCTTTTCAAGAAAGCTTGATGGGGTAGAGAAAGAGGTGGCCAGGGCAACACAGGATGCAATTATTTCCCCTTCTATGCGTAAATACATTTGAACATCTACTTACAGAATTCTGTCTGTCGTGCATTCTCATCTCAAAGGCGGCTTGTCTAGGGTTACTGATCGCCTGAGGGCTAGATCGATTCCCCAGAGCTTGAGGGGAAAACTGTCCACCAGGAATAAAAGAAGGCTGATCCCTCTAAAAGACAAATACATACAGGCATACTGAAAAAGCTGTGTGATCTCCACAGCACTGTGATGATGCTCTCTCACAATTTTCAGGTTAACAAGTCATAAAACAAGCATAACTCACTCACTCAGTTCAGCTCAAATTAGACACGTTTAACAATCTCAACCACAAGATGACACCTACAAGTGAGACCCTTATATTCCTACAATTTATTAAGCTCTTTAAAAAAACCCAAACAAATCCTGCATTTTGTGCACATGTTCTTTCTTTGTGGGCTAAAAGGCAGAGTTTTTTGGGAAGTGAGACTTTATCTAACTTACTGGGAAGAATGTATTCTTTGTAAGCAAAGTGAATAATCTCTTCCACTCTAATAGGGATAGAAAATAAGCAACTAAAAAAATAAATACAATATCTAGATAGTGGGTGGGGGGTATCGCATGCCCTGAAAGTTTTGGAAGCTACACTTACCTGAACGTCCTAGCTAAGAATAATGCGATGTTGAAATGAACATACAAGAGCCCATTTTTAAAATACCAGAATATTTAGTGAACAGAAGAAAACTCAACATCGTTCCAACAACAATCTTAAAGAATTCGACTTACACGGGTCAGAAAGGGCAAAGTGGTGTACATATTTAAACCTAAACTCTCGTGCTAAGCTCCATGGCCCTCAGCAATACAACTGCTGAGAAGACTTGCACCAGTCCATGGAAAAGCAATTCCTGTACAGTGGCCATGCTGGAGCATCACTAAGTAATCATGAAAGTGCCAATTTGTATGTTGTGTCCTTAAAAGCTACACAGTTATCATCCTGTGTTTTCAACTCTCTCCCTCAATCCCTTCTTTCAGAGCTCCAATCTACAAAAAAAAAAAAAAAAAAAAAAAAAAAAAAAAAAAAAAAAAAAAAAAAAAAAAAAAAAAAAAAAAAAAAAAAATCTCTTCTACAATAGTTTACACACGGGGCAGTTTCAACCAACACCTCTGCTGAAAGTTATAGTATACACGTTAATTCTTGGTCATTTTTGCATTGTGAAAGGAATTAATTTACCTTCATTCTTTTCCTTTTCTCTTTTTGTCGTCTTTTAAAGTTATCCTAAACAGGGAATAAAGAGAAATAAAGTCAGCCAAGCACACAGATTTCTTGGAAAATATTTCATTATAATCCTCTAGTGACCAGAAGGCCACAAGGTTTTTACGTAAGGTTCTTATTCAGAACAGGTCACTTCTTGTATCTGTAAATCCAATGGAAATGGGACAGAATTTTCTGCCCTACCCTGAAAACCTATGGTGAAAAAAAAAAAAAGCTGCTGTGTACTCAAAGCCCCACAATGGCAGCAATGGCTTATATCATCTACTAAGTTTAGCTCCAGCCATACTTCAAGATGACACCAGTGTCTACAGACACAAGCTCCTCACCTGCACTGGAATAGTCACCAAAAAAAAAATTTAAAAAGTAGGAGAGACATTAAAGTCCTAGAAACAGGAAGACAGGCTCAAGGAAAGAGATTTCTTATTCTTGGGCCATGGAAACTAAAGACTTGGACATCAAATTGGCATTTGCACTTCAAGAGAGGTGCAGGCTAGGGCAATTACAAACAAAACATTTTGCCAGCACTGGCACTGTATTTTTTGACTGGAAAATAAATATAATTCTGCTCTTCTGTTCACAAGGCGTTTCATCCCCTGTACTTAATGAATAAACTGCAATGTCTGCAAGAAACTGCACAAACAGACCAAAAGAACAACAATTTATGGACATGCTTTAAATGGCAGGAGGTTCTGAAAGGCAAGGATGCACTTGGAATTCAAATTTAGTACTTCACCCCTGCTCACGGCTTGCAATTCCACAGGTTGCAGCAAATTACAAAACTATTCCTTCTTTGGTTTTCATAGCAGCTACTGAAAAAGCTGCAGGCTGTCACAGAATTCACATACAGCTTTCATTTTGCTGTTACTTGAGATAACAATCTGAAAAACAGGCCTTGCAGTCCAGGAAAAGAAAATAAACTGGAAGCATGCAATTCTTTTTTTTAACGGGAAAGAATTAACTAGAGATCATAAAAAAATACAAAGTTGGTTTTTTTTCCTTATTCTGTTAAAGGAGTGTCACAGTCTAACAGTAGTGCATGCGATTAGAACCAAACTCCACGAAGGGAACAGGAAAAAAATTACATCATCATCTTTTCTCTTCTTGAAAATACTATCTTCAACTTCCCCAACAGCTAACATGATCATCTGGACCCGCTGCAGGTTGACATAACCACTTTCTGTGAGGTATCCCTGCAAAGTAGGAAATAATATAGTTGGAAAACAAGCCTATTTTTTAGCAGACACTCAGATATTTTTAAAGAGGGGGGGAGAAGGAGGAAATTTACCCCAGTTTTGTGCACCACGTTTTTATATATGTTAACCAAGCGATCAATTGCTCCCTCCCTAAAGACAAAGAAAGAAAAGCATGAGATTCTCATCAATTAAAACCACAGTAGGTATACTGGCAGGAAAAGAAAATGTAGATTCTCATCTACCTGATCTCCAAAGAGGGCAGATGAGGAAGAAAGTCATTTCCCACAAAGAAGCACATAAAGACCCAGTCATCAACACTTCTTTCAAAATCAAAAGTGAAAGGCAGGCTGGCCATAGTGAGTTCTCTTTCCAAGTACTGCAACACACACACAAAAGGACATTAGAAAACACTGTGTATGGAGTTTAGCAATATTATTTATATAAAGCAGATATAGTAACTGCTTCAACGTACCTCTCGCAAAACACATAATCGGATGAAGATGAATTCTTGTTCAGCAATAGGAAGACTGTCTGCAAACTCATCGTGCTAAAATAAAAGTGAAGAGTTGTATTACATCCAAGCTCACCTTAAGCTTTCTCCAGCTCAATTTTGCAGGCTGACTTTGGGAGGAGTTAAGAGGTACACCAGAACAGTTCCTCAAGTTCTTTTGCCAAGCATGCATTTTGCTACTTCGCATGTCTGTGAAGTTACTGATCATTTTTTCTTACCAGTGGACACAAACAAAGAAACAACAAACCACCACAAGCAAGGATGTTAGGTTTGGTGCCACAGAAATACAATTTTCACTTACTAATATAAGAGGAAAGCTAGATAATGCAAATCATATTACTGAATTATGTTTCAGACAAAACCAATAGCAAGAACAATTTGAGGATCTCATTAAAACATAAATCAGCTGACAGATAGCAATAATTTCTAGAAATGGCAGACTTCTTACCTTGCCTTGTTTCTCTCTGGGCAAACCTTGGCAATCCTTAACCTCATGACCCATCTGGTTACAAAGACTACACGGCTTGGGCTTATTTGGTTTAAACTCTTCCCTAATTATAGTGAAGTTCGGTTCATGCGTAGCTAACCCAAGCATAATTAGATCAGCTACCAATCAAAAGAGAAGAATAAAACATAATGAAGGATAAATATTATTAAGCTTTTTTTAATAAAAGTTTTAAAGCAAAGTACTCACTACCTTAAGCAAGTGTGAACACACAGATGTGCTTACCCACAAACCACCCAGGCAGAACAGCTAAGTGAAAGTTAGCCTTTCAGCTACGGACAGTGCCGGATCCTCCCACACATTACACAGCCTTCAGTAACAGACACACTGGATTCTTTACACAAATGAAAGCCTAAAAACTAGAGCCCAACTCAATTATTAAGCTTTCTTGTGCTGTTTTATAGGACACATTGCCAGCAAAAGAGAACTCACCATCAGCCCCACACAGACAGTGATGAGTGTTTGGGTCATGGTTTGGTTGAGCTACACAAAAGAAAACCACATTTAGTCAACTAAAGTCACGTAACATAAATTATGACTGACCATACCTTAATTTAAAACACATTCACATTTAATTTTACCTCTTTGTCTTCTAATGTAATCCATTATTTTATGTTCACCTTCACCAGGAGCACTAGCATCAGACAAAATAACCTGCGAAACATTTAAATTACGTAAACAATTTATCCTGCCACAGTAAAAAAAAAAAAACCAAACCAAAAACCAAACCCCACAACATACATAGTTCATATACTGAATACGAAATCTGACTTATGAATACTTGAAATCCTAATTCGTAGTTTCAGATAAAATATTATGATTCAAAACAAAATTATTTAAGAGTTTGGATCCAAAGAATAGGCCCTCATTTTTCTCTACTAATTCTAGGATGAAGCTGACATACTGATTCAAATACCGCTGAAATTATCATGTCATTAACTAACATATTTGAAGTTTCCTGATAAATTATCAGGGCAATCAAAATATGCACTAGACAACTAATGGATAAAGCAGACATATGTCCACTTCCCTTTAGATCTTCCGAACTCGTAGATACACTGGTACATTATCATATTATACACTTCCTCACGCTGATGTCCAGATGAGGATTAGCGCTTATAAAACTCACGTCTGATGGAGGGAATTAAGCAGACTCAACTGCTCTCTAATTAGACATCTTTAACAGTCAACTTATGGAAAACAAAAGACAGCTGCATCCGAGCTGCATCTGACTACTCTGCCCTCTCGTACAGAGCAAACACAAGGTTGTCAGAAAACAAAACTCAGTGGGGGTGGAGTGGCTGAGGAAGAGGAGGAGAGAATTTCAAAGCCCAGAAAGGCAAGAAAGCTGATCTGTATTATTTTCATCGCCTGTCATCTCTTGCCATCCACCATCAGATTAACAGAGGAAACGCAGCCTACCTGAGGCAGCAAGAGAGTTAAAAACGGAATAGTGAAAAGAAATACAATGTATCTTGACACTTTTCGCCAAAAGAAGAAAAAGTATTCCTAAAACCCTGCCTGCCATTTTATCAAACTGTGGCTTCCACTACCAAATCTTTTCAGTGCTCTTAAAAGAAGTCAAAACAAACGGTGCTGCTAGATTGTGTTATTAGGATGAAATGTAGCTCTGAAGTCCCAGCAGAACGTGCAAGTTGGTTCATTATTAACAACAGCACAGTGCCAGAAGATGAGACAAATCTGTTAAATTTATACTCTTCAATCACATCCCAACCCAGCCTAACAGACCACCTTAATTTTCCTGAAGTACGAAACTCTGAAACTTACTGTCAAATTCTTCCACCCTGGGTCACTGTTCAGACGGTCAGCGATGTAATAGCGGAGACACTTAGCAAGATTGTCCATAAACTCAGTTCCCTAAACAGTGACGGAAGAAAATAAATTAAACCTTCATTCAGGCACCAGCAATTGCTGGTTAAAGTGCAAGATTACTCACCGGGGTAATACAGTTGCTGTCAAATCTCTCTTTCACTTCTTCTGGGGGAAGAATGCCACCTAGAGCAATAACAACATTTAACAGAAGTAAATCAATACGGAACACCAAAAACATTTTTGCATGACAAAAAGGCAGACTGCTCCTCTGATAACAATTAACACTTACTGAAAGTTAGATTTTGAAAAAGAAAAAAACACAACACATATCAAAACTAAAACAGCTCTTACCATTATACTATCTCCATCTTAAATTAAGGCATTAGTACATTTACAAACACTGCTGTTACTTCAGAAAAGTGATTTCAGTACCCATTCTGTCAAAAGACTGTCAAAGAAATCTCAAAGAAACTAAGCTTGCTAAATGAGATAAAACATTAGGAAATAATTATTTTCTTACATATTCTCCCCTACGTTTCCACTATCTATTCACTTGGGCTCACAAAGAGGGTTCTCTCATCTCTGAGCTTCATAAAGGGTCTTCGTAGTCTAGAAACGCTACAGGAAGAAATGTTAAAAAAGTCTTTGTCCTCCCTTTTGAACCTCGACGGCCCTCTCGCTCGGGCTACAGCGCTCCCTCCCGCACAGTCACCTGAGCAGCTCCAGCCCAGCCGGCACGCCGCAGCTGCACACGCTCTGTCACTGGGCTCACGCCACTGCCACCCTGAGAAAGTTGCGCTGACCGTGTCCCCTCCCTGAGTTTAGAGTTTCCACTGTCCAGTAACTACCCTTGCTTGCAGTTCCTCACCCCTGGGCAGCGGTACTTTCATTTCATCCCCGCTCTTAAGCCTCTTCATCAAGCCCTACAAATGTGTACTTCCTCCCATAAGGGTTTCATTAGTTTCCCCCTACCATATTTATCCCTGCTCTTCTGTTGATTTTTCCAAAGGAATTATGAGTACTCAACACAAACCCATTTCAGGCAGGAGACAAGTAAAAAAGCGATATTTTGTTTTATATTAGTTCTTCACTTGGAAAAACACAGATCCATCCTTCGGTAGGCTTGCCATCCCCTCCTCCTCCTAGTGAAGCACAGATAAGTATCCTCAGAACAAGACATCCTTTTTCTAACCCTTACGGAAGCATTCAGAACAATCACGGTGACTTTCACTTGAAAAAACTCAGATACGGACAAAGTTCTACCTTTTGCCAGAATTTCTTGTCTTATTTTTTGCTTTTCTTCAGCAGCTTCCATGCCCTCCTTTGACGCTCTGAATCTTCTGGACCGCTGTTGATTCATTTTCGCACGTGGAGCCTGAAGAAGGTATCACAACGCTCGGTTCAGTTATTGCACCTGGACAATTGTTTCCTTTCGGGACAAGTCTTTTGAAACTGGCCTGCCTGTGATTACACAGCCATTTAACAAGCCATCAGCCTGCGCCGTAACCGGAACGGGGATTTCTGTCGTCCCTCCCTCGCGTCATCGCTAGCTCTCAGGTGGCAGCACAGGGAGCTGGACACGTTTCTGAAGGGATCTCAAGCTTCTCCGTGAGGTAACCCAGCAGCAGGCACAGCTGCGCTCCCATCCCAAAAATGCACAATGCTCCAGGATTCAAACCAAGTGAAACTTGCAGTGACAGGTGTCTGGAAGTATTATTTATTACATGCCCTTTCTGCAACAAGGAACTCCTATAATTGTAGCCATAGTCTTTTTCTTTTCAAAGAGTTAAGGCAGACAGCAGTTAGCTATTACTTGTGGCAGGTATGCTGAGGTTTTTAAAAGGATACACCAACATTTAGTTGGGTTTACTTCTATATACACGCACATCAGAACTCCTGCACCTGAATTCAGGTTAAAAGTCTTTTACTTAACGATACTCATTTCACCTCTGAGAAACTGAAAAGCCTAGAAAAACAGCCAAAGCCTAAGAGGCCTGCTAGCAGCCTGCTAGGCCATGCTGGCATCTCTCAGCGAGACTACGCGACCTGGATAGAAAAATACTCAGTAAAGTGGGGTTATTAAGAAAAGGTGGTGTCTTTCCCTACACCAACGGGTGTACTGAGGCGAGATGAGGGTCAGGTATGCAGAAGGACAAGCTTTCAAACGTGCCTTAAGGCTAGCCTGTGAGATATCCCACAGCACAATTCAGTCACCGCCCATTTTAAGCGGTGCATCTGCTTAAATGGTTTTC
>WHYT01017660.1:29119-43863 GCA_009806455.1 Tetrax tetrax
GGGGGTGGGAGATTGAGTGGGTGGTGGGAGGCCGACGGGGTAGTGGGAGGCCGATAAAAGGAGTAGAGGCGAAAAGGGGTGGGAGGCCGAAAAGGGGTGATGGGAAGCCTAAGATGGGGAACGACCTAGAACCCGCCATACCTAGAACCCCATGTGACCTAGAACCTGCCAGACCTAGAACCCACATAACCTAGAACCCGGTGTGACCTAGAACCTGCCAGACCTAGAACCCAGGGTTACCTAGAACACACGAACTTGGAGAGACCTAGAACCCAAGGTGGCTGAGGGGGTGGTGGGTAGAGGCCGAGGAGGGTGTGGGAGACTGAGGGGGTGGTGTGAGGCCAAGGGCGTAGTGGGAGGTCGAAAAAAGGAGTAGAGGCCAAAAGGGGTAGAGGCCGAAAACAGGAGTAGAGGCCGAAAAGGGGTGGGAGGCCGAAAAAACGAGTAGAGGCCAAAAAAAGGGGTGGGAGGCCAAAAAAAAGGGGTGGGAGTCCGCAAGAATAGTGGAGGCTGAAACGGTGTGGGACTCCAAAAGAAAAGTTGAGGCTGCATAAACATGGGAGGCCAAAAGGAGTGAGATGCTAAAAAGGTATTGGAGACTTAAAAGGGGTGGAAGGATGAAAAGCGGTGAGAGGCCAAAATGGGTGAGATTCCAAGGGGGAATGAGATGCCAAAGGGGAATGTAGAGGCTGAGAAAACGTGGAGATCAAAAATGGCTGGGAAGACAAAAAGCAGTGAGAGGCCATGGGAAAAGGAGAGGCTGAGAAAAGGGGAGGTTAAAAAGGCTCAGGAGGCCAAAAAGGTTTTTAAGTCCAAATGAAAGCCAGAGGTTGAGAAAAAGAGCCTCCGCGCCTGAGCTGCCCAGATCAGGATCCGCTGGTCTCCAATGAAGTTTCCAAAAAGGCGGAAAGCAGCAGCCATCCCCGCACCCTGCTCTGCAGCACGGGCCACGCGCCGGCGGGGGCTCGGTGCGGCAGCGCTGTGACCCCCCCGCTGTGACACCCTGGGCAAACACGGACACGTCACCCTCCCACATGATGTCTCACCCAAAACGTTTTGGCAACGGCCTGGGACGCGTGGGAGAAGCGAGCTGGAACTCTCTGCAGTCAGGTGTGCTTTCCAGAGGCTGCTTCTCGTCTCTCCCCGCGCTCGCGTGGCTCCCGCTCGCTCACATTTGCCCGTTCGGTGCAGCCGCGCGTGGCGCCGCGTTTTTAAACGGAGAATTTGCACTGGAAGTCAGTGCTTTACACTCGACCAGAGCCGCCCTCCTCTCTCACCCCTCCCTCCGTACATCTGTAACTTTTTAAAAGGCAATTGGCAGCAGGGAAGAGATGTAGGAATGGGAGAGCAGTCGGCACCTATTCCCTGTGGATCAGTGCCCGGAGCCCTTCCGCAGCCGCGGTCCTGCCGGATGACTCCGTGAGAAGGGTGGCTCACGCCGTCCGCCTACCAGCAGCGGCAGCAAGGAACCAGTAATTACACCGGCCGGACCAGCACCTGCTGGTGGTTTTGTCTTACACTGTTTGTGCAACCAAATAGGCTGCCAACAAAACAAAGACGTACTCAGTCTAAACAGGTGAAAACATGAAACTGGGAACGGAGCTGCCCCGGCCGCCCCGCGATGCCTGCGCGCAACACAGGTAAAAGCACGGCGTGCACTGAAAAGACAAGTCTCTGCTGCGGGAGGAGGGAAGAGGACTGCCCGTCTCCGGAGCCCAGCGCCTGGATTCCGCCTCGTGCTGCGGCACACAGATGCTCTTTGCTGGGCTGTAACACCAGCACCAAAAAAAGCCTGGCTTGCCGACAGCGTCCCACTGAAACAGGCATCCCACGCAGGACAGGGCCTGGCTCGCGCCAGGCTCCGCACGGGCCGGGGACCGGAGCCCTGCCCGGTGCTTCTCAGTCACGGAGCCAGAGCTTGGCAGGAAGGTGGGAAGGGGAGGGCAAAGACCCCAAAGGAGCACTCGGGGCAGTCTCAGCCTTCACTGCCTTTCTGCAGGGCAGGAAGGCCAGGATCAGCTCCTAACTGCACCAAGCCACCCCCAAGATACGCTCCCCCCCTCAGCAGATGGGATTTATTGTAGATGATTCGCCCAGGAATAAAAACATCAGCCCCACCTCTCGCAGTATATTTACTGAAAGCTACTAAATGTTAAACAGAGGCAAAAAGTGTATCCCAGCAACATCTGGAATTTATCCCTTCCTTCTGCATTAAAAAAAAAAAAAAAAAAAAAAAAAAAAAAAAAAAAAAAAAAAAATCCATTTCCTGCCAACAAGATTCAGAGAAGCTTTGTCTTCTATGGCAAAAAGCGACTTGGGGACCAGCTTTCCAAAAGAGGATGGGTTGGTCTTTACCCAGAAGAGTCTCTCCTGACAGAAGAGCAGAAAGGCTTTAAATACAGAAACAGGAAAGACTACCTGGAGGATGCAAGGTCACATCTTCCCCTTCCTCAGGCTCCCGATCCCAGAACGGCTGGGTGACAGCCCCACAGCATCACCTGGCCCCGGCCTGGACCGAGGAAGCCCCAGTTCAGAGGGAACGCTCCCCAGCCTTCCCCAACGGGCGACGCAGAGCGGCCGCTCATGCCAAGCCCACAGAAGTGCCTCCAGCTACTGCATTACCCAGCGACTTTACATGGATCAGGCTGGAAAACAAAGCTGCAGCTCTTGGCATGCGCACAGTTAAGAGGGCACAGCTGCAAGAGGACGCATTTTTCACCTGCGAGCAGCTACGACCACAGCAAGAGACACCCCTTCCCCCGCCAGCCCCAACACCCGGCAGCCAGTGCTGCAGGGAGAAACCCGAGGGCAAAGGCAGGCGAGGGGAAACCACTGCTCCAGACACCCTTCAGACAAAGCCGAGCCTCGGCAGACGACAGGTACGTCCGATTTCGCAAAGGAGGGCAAGGCTGTTCCTAGAACTGGTCCCATCACTCGGGCTCCTCAACCCCCGTCTCCTCGGCTGCGCGGTGACTGGATGCAGGAGTTCACCAGGACATTAAGCTGTAAAATCACTGTGCAAGAAACCAAATGTATTTTCATAACAGCCAATTTAAGCTTGTATTTAGGTCCCCTCACATACCCCTACGTTACATAAAACATTTTTTCCACTTGAAATGTAGCTTTCTAAAGGCCGTTTTGCTTAATTTAATAGATGCTTAATGTGGGTCTGCAAATTTCTAAAAGCACAACCAAGGAAGACACATGGCTGCAAGATACGGCGTGATCCCTTCCTGAGCACACAGAAAGAACAGAGGGGGACGGAAAGCTTCTCTAAACCCATGAACCCGCTGCGACTGGAGTGCACTTGTGGTCTGAAGAGCAGTAAAGCCCCACGGTCAAGTCAAAAGAAAAATTCCTGAACATCTGCACGCGGCTGTTAACCCGCCTGAGACCAGGCAGCGCTCTGCGGGCTGCACGGCGGGACGGATCCTTCCCTCGCTGCGCAGCCAAATCAGCTGAACTGAGCCCACTCAGGCGTGCTTCCCTCGGATTTGAAAGAGCTACTTTCTGAACTTAAAATAAATAAATGCAGTCATCTTTTCTTTTTCTTTTTTTTTTTTTTTAAAAAAGCTGCACTAATAAAAAGCCCATAGTGATTCTATTAAATTGAGGCTGTCCATTACATTTACTGTTCCTCACAATTCAGGCCTGGATGGCAAGGGAATGGATGTTGAGAAGAATTTATCAAGAAAACCCAGGAGAATGATGAGGATTAAAAGCTATCAGTAAAACAGAATACGTTTGTAACCTCATAGTTTGCTCTGCGCCTCGCTCGGCGCACGCGGGAGCCCCGTCAGAGCCCTCTGCCCCTTTTCCTTATTCTTGAGCCCGTCTCTGGCACATCGGTCAACAGGGCAGCCATCACCTGCATCACAGCAACGGCAGAAAAAAAAGTGCCATTTGTACATACTGCTATGAATAAGTCACACCACAGAATCATAAAACGTTACCTGCATTACACACCAGTGACCGGTACCATTGTGTCACACGCCTCGTGCGTGTGTCTGAGCGCGCTGGAGAGGGAGGCACTGAACTCGAAAATGCATCTTCCAATTCAAGCAAAGTCCCATTACAGCAATGTAAGTGAAATGATAAAAGTGAGATTACCATTTATTATATGGGAAATTTTTGCAATTTAAGATAATTTTACCCAGAATTGTGTGAAGCAAGCGTCCATACATCATGTTCCTTATGTGTCCTAAAGGCAGCACCTAACAGGCCAAGCTGCTTTCAGAGCTCAAAGAACCTAACCTGGATATGCTGGTCTACATTATTGAAGCCAAGAGAAGTGAAGTGGAATAATGGTGGAAAGAATGAAAAAAAAAAAAAAAAACCATGGGAAGAGCAGGATCTGCTCCTCTGGGAAAGCAGCTGCGGCACTTGCCTTTGGCAAAGCCGAGCCCTCGCAGCCCAGGCCAGCGCTGGGAACACTGATGCTCTGCGACTCTTGCGGAACCAGGTCTCAATGCGCTGATACTTGTGAAGAGCACAAGGAAATTCAGTCTGGTTTCACGTCTGGAGCATGCACCAAGAAGTCCAGCTCCAGGTCATGCAAGCTACTGATCTGTGGGTTTCATCCTGCAGCTCTAACAACCAGCCGGTACCCTCAGCACCGTGGGAAACACGGCACAGGAGGATGAGGGAGGCTCGGCACAGCTTCACGTTGGGGGACGTTTTTTGTTTTTATCAGAAATAACAATATTAATCAAAATATTAAACTGAAATCAGTGAAGGGGAGAATTTCCAAGCTTGCTCAGCAGAGCCCAACCCACAGAGACCCCACCAGCGAGCGCCCGCAGCAGACAGCTTCCCGGGGACTCGTCCACGGCAGCCGAAGCCGAGGGCACGTCGCGTGTGGATGGAGGAGGCAGCGAGCAGATTCAGGAGGACAGTTGTAGGGACTGAGGCTCGGAAATGCTAGTCTTAACGCTCAGCAGTTCGACATCTTTTGGGAATTCATCCAAATGGCACTGCTTCCTTCCCGCTTGCCCTGCAGGTAAATCTAGCATGTGGCTTACACAATCTGTTGACTTAAATAAAGCAAGGGCAGAAGAAAAAAGCTGTTCAGACATCAGGAGAGGCTCATCAGTCCTTTGGGCAAAAGTCTGGGTCACTTCCCCCTCCGCAGCGTACTCGGCGTCAGCCAGGGCCCGTCTCCCTCCGTGAGAGCACGTGCAGCACGGGGGCAGCAGAAGCGGTCGCAGCATTCAAAACATCAGTAGCAGGACAACGACTTGTTGCCAAATTCTTCCATATTTTTGGCCAGCGTCGATGCTTAAATTCAACTTACAGAAATTTGAGGCCATGAGCTCTGTGCTCCTGTCGAGTCCTTTAGAAATCAAACACAACCCAGCAGTGATGGCACGAGTCTCCCAGGGCTCGGAGAGACGGGGCCACCGCTGCTTCCAAACCTCACGGCACTGGTCCACCTGTGCCTCCAGCTCAACACTCATCCATCCTGCGGACGTGGGATGTTTCCAAAGCACTGTGAGACCATCACATGCTCTGCAAGAGCAAAATCTTCTTGGATTCGCTTATCTCAGGTGCAAACCGCAGCTGCAGCGTGCAAGACTGAAGAGCAGGCAGGCACTGGCAGTAAGCGAGCCCACCAGCTGCCCCCATCCGTACGCCCCATGAGTGCTTCTTCCCCCGGCTATTTTCTATCTACAGTGTCAAACTCTCCCCTTCCCACGTTCAACTGCAGCACCCAAGTGCCAGCCCTGGGGCCCGGTTCCCTCACTCTCCAGCACAGAAGGGGCAAACTGCCTCCCCCAGAGCAAAAGACTAAAACCTGAAGAAGGCAATTCAGAAGCGGCTGCAACCAGGGCTGCTTTTGTTAGCAGAGTTACAAAGGGGAAAATTAATTCTCTCAATTAGTGAAATGAGACAGAAGTAGAGGCAGGCTACCTCGTAAGATGAAGGTCGTCTTCCATCTGAGATTTTAAAAGCACTGAAGATGCATGTGGAAGGAAAACTGACTCAGTCGACCACCGCTGTCTCTACTAGGACGTGGCACAGCCATTCTGCCTGGTGTGCAAATGAGAAAACCTACCACTGACCACCAACAGCAAGTTAATTAAGGGTTTGGCCAAATTCTGCATGTAAAGCATATAATGACTGAGCTCTGCAACAGCAGAGAGCTGGACTTTGCTACTACAAATACTCATAACGCAAGTTAGCGTTTAAATCTCAAGAACTTTAGAAGAGACTATTCTAGCAGTTGTGACTGTGAGCTCCTTAGGAGGCAAGCCAGACACTCAATCCATCTCTCACACCAGACCTACGTTAACATTTAAACAGGACCTACTGCCGTGATCTTTAGCAATGAGTAGATGTGGTTTTGAGTAATGGTTAGTGTTACTTAACTGGTTACATTCACTAATGTAATTGACACCTATTCCATCATCCTTAATACACCCACTTCTTTCTCCGATACCATAAATAGATTAGAAAAGTTTCTGCAGATGGCCATGAACCCATTTGTTTGTGCACTTAGCCATGTATGAATCACTCTTGGCTTGTAGCAGCACTCTGGAATTACTGAAAGATAACTAGTCGGCACAGACACCAATAAATGAATCATGCTTTCCACAAGACCAAACCTTTGGGCTTTCACAAACTCCAATTACAAACTCAGAAGAAAAGAACAAAGAAATTACTCAGTCTATTTGCACAAAGTCATGCAGAGTTGATTCATAGTTTTACAGAATTATTACTGACAATCATTTGTAGGAGGTTAGAGTAACAAACCAGCTACTTAGCACATTGGACAGAATGAAGAGATGGAAAAAAAAAATCCCCAAACCACGTCCTGCATATATTCTTGAAAAGTAGTATTGATTTTCGTGCAAGTACCTCTTTTCATTCTCGGCATGCTCCAAGCCTGGGGGTTAATCAGCTTTCACTCTCCAAGGCTAAATTCTGCTTTGCTGGGTTGCTTGGGCCAACTCTGCAAATGTGGGAAATCCTGTTGTACCTGCTGAAGTGCTCACACCTCACACCAGCAAAGCATCACAGGCACAACTCCTCGGCGCTGCGGGCAGGAGCACGAACAGATCAGAGAACGGCCACGCGCAAAAGCACTTGTCTTCCTAAACGCACATTTTTGAATGTATACTGCAAGTGAAAAATTAGCCAGTCTGCGGCATTTTATTAAAGATACGTGCGAGACCAAACACACCGAACACAAATGTGTGAACCACTTGAAAGCACTGTGGATATCTATCAACACTGACAACTTGTGAGGCGAGTTTCAAAAGATGTGCGGGGTATCCCTATGTAACACCACAGCGCGTGGCAACACTAACGCGCAGCACACCGAGAGAAACACCCTCTTCTAGATGGAGCGTAACCCTAGTCTTGTATCAATGAGAAACTGGAAGTCTGACCACCTGGAGAAAAAAGGGGATACTGCATCAATTACAACCTTAGCAATGCTACCTTGCTGTATGCGGTGAAAAAGTTAAAAAAAAAAAAAAAAATCTAAAGGTGATGGTGGACTTGGGGGCAACCTGAGCCTGCAATACACACCAGTGCAGTGGTTGCAGCATCTCTGAGCACAACGGCTGAATTCACAAGTCTCAGGGCTGCGCAGCCTCACGTGCTCCAAAGCAGCACCCTGTACCAGAGATACGCAGAACAAGGACCACGTCCAACTGAACGAAGTCACTGACAGTCTGGAAAAGGATCGAAGTTAACTGTATACACGGAGCCGTTTGTCTAAGGCCCGCCAGTGGTGCCACCCTTTACGTGTAACTGAAGGCCCAACTTCACAGGCTCATTCAGCCTGTGAATTAAACGTGTGCCCTCTTCTACACACCAGCTGAACGTGGTCCGCAAGCAGAGAGCTGCCAGCCTGGTACAGCCCAGAGTCACAGCTCAGGAGAGGCCAAAAACTGCACCGAAGAGCTACCACACAGCTCTAAATCAATTTGGGAAAGTTTGCTTATTTGTCCCTGAGCCTTCAGGCTGACGATTTCCCAAGAGAGGTATAAACCCTACCCCAAACTGGCTACAAGAAGGAAAGATGCTATGCCAGATTTAAACGAAAACTTGCAGAAACATTCCCAACTCCTACCCTCTCTCCTACTCTACCCATACTACCTACATTAATGCAACAACACATAAGCAACAACAAACAACGACCTTCTGCCTCCAGTGAGAGTTTGTCTGAGGATGTGCTGTAGATAGAAGGGGAACAAAAAGGTTCTCAACAGCAGCACTGGGCTGTCTTTAGAAAGCTTGAGTCACTAGCATCAAGGTCTTCAGGTGCAACTCAAGACTAAAAGGATGCACGTGCTGAACACTAATGTGTCCTTGAGAATGGGGGGAAAAAAAAAAAAAAAAGCTATATCAGGAACCAGCAATATTAGGCGGATGCTCAGCTAAATACTGTACAGCATACCACAGCAATAACGCTAATGGAAGTTTAGGTTTGACGTAGTTTAGCCCCACTCGGGACCAAGCTACACGGCCTCTCGCTCACTCCTCCCACCCTCCAGTGAGACAGGGAGGAGAACTGGTGAAGAAAAGAAGGCAAAACTCATGGTTGAGATAAAAAAAAAAGATGAAAGGAAAACAGAGATGGAAAACAAACACACACCCCCCAATAAGAGGAAATACGTTAAGTACGTAGCTCACATTACAACAGCTCATAGTGGATCCTGATGCTCAGCACCCTCCTCACTGATACACCGAGCATGACCTCACACGGGACAGAACAGCCCTTGGGCTCATTTGGGTAAACTGTCCCACCTCTTAGCTAATTAGTAACCTACCCCAGCTGTGTCCCCCAGACACAAGTGCCACCAGCTCCAGTTCCTCTCCCAGCTCTGGTGAAAATGCACTCTGTCCCAGCCAGAACCAGGACAAGGTTTCACACTGGAGATATTTCAAAAAAATTTGCACAGTTTTGATAATATTTAACATCTCTACTAATTTCCTTTTTGGTGTAATCATAAATTTACCAAAAGATCTGGGATGAACTACAAGTTTTAGCTGGCTCCAACGCCAACAAGAGTAACGTGTGCTGTTACTATTTCCTCTCAAAACATACCTCTGCAAAACTGACTGAAAATGAGAAAAGAAATTGTGAAACTGTCATTACAAAGAAGCATTTAAAATGCAGATCAAAGTGCTGCTTTAGAAGCTGTATTCCTTGCCAAATCATCAAAGCTCTCTTTACTCTGAATAGCTCCCCAAATCCTCTGATTTCGATGATAAACTTCTACAGCTGAAATTTATCTGCTTTTTAAAAAAACAAACAAACAAACCAAAACCCCAAACTTCGCAACTGCTTTTTCTGTTCACCAACTATTTCACTCATCAGTTCATTTTGAACTACTTTCTTGTCAACTTTCAGAAATGCGTTTATGCCTGCGTGCACACACAGACACTACCCCGACGCTTTTTCAAGCACTGAGAACTCGTCAGCCCTCAGAGGCGTCGAGGTGCGCGGGCTCACCCTGCGAGCGCTGGCAGCCCAGGCAGCTGTTTCTGCTTAACGCCGGTACTGCTGTCACACCGCGCCATCGCGCCCGCCCTTCGCTCCCCAACGGGCTCCCAGACCACTGCGAGAAAGCAGCCGTGCAGCAGCCCGCACGATCAGCTCTGAGAGGCGGAGAGGATGGGTCAGATCCTGCTTGTGCCGAAATCCTCCCCGTTCCTCTCCGGGGCCGGACTCGGCCGTGCCGCTCGCAGCCAGAGCAGGTGTCTGATGTGTTTCCTCACCTGGGATGTGCCCAAGTGACCCACCTTCCGTCACCCAAAATAATTATAAAATAATCACTCGGCAATTTAGCCACACAGACAGGAGGAGCACTGCATAAAACACCGCCGTCGACATTAATGATTCCTTTGCTTTATGGACGTCTGGGAGTGTGCTCATGGTGTGAACCAAGTTTCCACTTAATTGCAGCAAAGTGGCCCTTGTACCTCCCTCCTCGCAAGCTTTCCAGCCAGGCTTTATTACTTTGATGAAACATGCCAACAACAGAAGCACCGTGTATCGGAGAACTTGAGGGATCTGATAAGACAAACCGTACACATGGGATTTCCCTCCAGGAAGCAAACTGGTAGTCAGTTTTCACACGACACACCATTGAAGATAAATGACCTTTTTTAGCTAATTAGGGTTACCAAATTCTGACGGCTGCTGTTACCTGAAATGAGACCAACAGACACGACTGTACAAAGAGTTACTCAGGGACGAAGCTGGATGGTAATTACTGTCTATTAGTGACACCAGGTATTTTGGTACTTCCCTTGGAAAGGTCTCCTCATGTCTATCCATTTATAATTCAGGTTTACAAATTCATTCTAAAACTGGATTTATCTAGCCACCAACTCTCAGACTGGGAAATCTAAAAGTATTAGTATATTTGAAGAGCAACAGCAAATAAAAGTAAGTAAGAACATACACTTGTAGGCACTCTTCTCTCCTGCAGAGCAAGCAGCAGTATTTGGATAATCCAATATCCTGAAAATTCCGAGGTGGTCCCAGACCCTGGTACTCCAGGCTTTAAGGAAAGAAATATGGTTGCTGTTTCCCACACACCCTTCCGTGCCAGTCCTCTCACAGCCGGATCTGAAAGCACACTACTAAACACAACGAAGGCATCCACGGGCTTAGTGAGGGGTAGGGACACCTTCAAGGACTTACTGTGTCAGACATCCTCCTCTCAGTACACCCTGAGACTGACCGAAAAGGAAGAATTAGCCATGCAATGTCTCCACTCCGCATTATATATGATCATCTCTGATTACACAGGATCACCTCTGGTGCTGTGTGTGCCCGGCCGGTCCCGCCGTGCAGCACAACGCAGTCCAGGTGTTCACCCAGAGGAAAAAAAACAAAGTTTGACTCTTTTCCTCCCATTTCCTCCTCTGCGCCTTTTCCTTCTCCCATTCAACATCTATTATAAAATGCTAAGATTAAAATCACTGCCTGAGGGCACAAAATAAATTGTAATTTTAAGACCCCTGTGCTCTCCAGGCTCAGGGAATTGGGACGTTCCCTGCTGCCCTCAGTACGAGAGGTGGGACCTGCAGAGCTGGGACCGCAGACCACCAAGGTCCCTGGGGATGGCCAAGGGCACACACAGACAGCCCGTAGGCCACCATCAGCAAAAGCCATCCCTGCTCCGCTCCTCCTGGGTCGTACCTTGGGACACGGATGTCGTCAAAGCCACGTTTGTCATGGAGACACAGCCGGGGTCAGACACGGGAACCTCCTCGGCTTGGCTGAAGTCAAACTGAGATGCCACAAGCTGAACATACTCTGCGCAAACATTCTCTAGCTTGCTACAACGCTCGTAGCAGCTCTGGCTTCCCTCTGCGCCCCTACCTCCCGCAGGAAAACTCGGAGGGGAATAAAAAGTACGTGGTTATTATCCGCTCTGCCCTGGAAGAAGCCGTAACTGCCATTGATGCAGAGTCAGGAAAGAAAACATATCTGCCAAAAAAGCAGTCTGAAGTGGAAGGAGACGTGATCCCTAGTTGAGCCATCTGCGTTTGGTTTGTTATTAAACCAAAGAATGTGAAAACCTAGAAGTCCTCGCTCGGACAGAAACCTGCTCTCACAGGTCGCTCGCCCCAGCCTGCCACCGGCCGGGCACACCGCTCTGACACCGAGGGGAACGGCTTCATCTCCTCGGGGAGACCTAACACCACCTCTTAAACTGCCAAACGCTTTGGCTAACGCTACTGCCCGAGCAAAGCCTCTGTGGAGAGACACGCTGCCCTCCCGCCCTGTGCCTGAAGTCATCGTCTCGCAGGGACGGCCGGGTGCCTGTGGAGGCAGAATCCCGAGCCTCGGCACCGAAACGCTCTCTTTTGGGAGAAGTCCCCACGGGGTGTGAAGCAGCCCTGGTGCAGGTGTGAGGCCCCCTCGCCATCGGTTCGTACCAAGCCGCTCTGGGCGAGAGAGCAGGGAAGCCGGCGGAGAGGCAGGCACGCCGCCTTGCTCCGCTCCCTGCGCCAAATAATTAGTTATTTACAGACCCTTCCGCACGACAATCACCCCTGACCTCTTCCACCCAGCCGGAGCGATTAGAGACCCCTGCCGCAGACGTCTGGCTGCTTAAAGCCGCCCGGCATATTGGCACTACAGCCCCCGGCGGGTGAGACCCCGCGCCCCCGCCCCCAAAAAAACCCTTTTATAATCCTAATCTGGGAGCGCCACACACAGAAACCAGCTGCTTCCTCCACCGCAGCGCTGCAGCCTGCCATACGGAATACAGCCTGCAAAGAAATATTTTGGGGGATCAGTTGTACAGTTAACCTAATTAGAGGGTTAAATTAAAAGAGTTTACAGTTATGCCACTTTCCCAAAGCATTCCTGCGTGGTTAACTTCTGGCTAGAAAATTAAATAGCATCTGGTGGTAGCTGCTCTGAGGTTCCCTCAAAGTCGTATTAGAAAGATAAATGAAATCAAGTGATCGCAGGTGGGGAAAAAGCTGCATAATGAATTTATCGCAGGGAGGCTCAACTCTGTCCTTTCCAGTGAACCCAGGTGGAGGAAGCGATCAGGTAACAGCCCCTGCAGTGCAACCAAAGCCCTCCTGCAGCACAGAGGTGAGCTCACGCTGCCCGCCACCGGCAGGAAATAAATAAATAACAGCGACGATAAAGAAACCGATCCGAAAATGACATAACGAAGGGCAGCATTAAGGCAGCTGGATCCAAGGCTGCCAGGAGCTAACAGGAACGCAGTGCCTGGGCATCAGGACCCCAGCCGGAGTGGCTGACACAGGGGGACAGGGGCAGCGCTGGCAGGGGACGAGCCAGGGAAGGAGCTGGGGAGCCGCACGGCGTCAGGGACCAGGCTCCCGCAACGCCCGCCTGAGTTGAGGTGAAGTGTCCTCCAGCGTAATCCGCTGTCCCCAGCCTCTCACACAGCCCCATCCGCAACTGGCACCTGCCTGCTACCAAGCCTTTCACACGCTGAAAAAACAGGGGAAAAAAAATTATAAAATGTGCTGTTTCTGAAAAGTCAAGGAATTAAATCAAAAGCCTGAGTTGTTCCAACACAACCTCATGCCAAGAGCTAGACTGGAAGACAAGCTTTTTCTTCAAAAGACGCCACGCATTTTAATTCACAACTTTCATCATAACCATGAGCCTTGATCAGACACAAAGTAAAGTCTCTCATCCTTGCAGTTCTGTGGGACAGAGTTTATGTTCGCTAACGGGCTGGCACAAAAAAAAGAACTGTATCTTCATTATTTATACACTGCTATTGGTATGCACATCTAGCCCAGCCTGTTAAAGTCAGGAAAGAATAATGGTCTATTCAGTACCAGTAGTGTTAATAAAATCAGGCAAATCCAGCTTAGTTTTGTCTGAACACGAATGAGATTAAATCAAGATTAAATGTGCATACAGTACAAAGGGTATGGTTTATGCTAAAATTCAGAATAAACACATTTTAGTAGCCGGTATACAAATGCCTACAGACCTCCTCCAGACTCAGACACCTGAACTAAACAACGATGAAACTGGAGAAGGCGAAGGCGGACGACACTGGACAAAAGCCATCCAAAACACCAAGGGACAGATGCTGGCTGTAACACACGGCTCCGCAACCCCGCTGGAGGTAACGGGGCAAACCCCGTGCTAGCAGAAACAGGCTCGGCTCAGCTGACTCCCCTACACCCACCGAGCGCCAGCCTGCCCCATCACAGTGCCAGGAATATATGCAAAACCCAGACGCTTTCCCCAAGTTTGCATTCTGGGCCATTTTGCATGAGTCTGTGCGGGGTTCAGACCTCACGGCGCAGAACGAGGTGTTAGACCGGGTACAATCCTGACAACTCACCCCGGAATGCCCCCAAAATCTTCCCTCTGCAGAAAACACCGTTCGCTCTGAATTGCCAGAGAAACCAACTCACTTCTCTCTCCTCCGGAATAATTCCTCTCTCACCTCCGTGCGCTTCATTCCCAAGAGGGGCAGAGCAAACAGAAAAGCAGTGGGCACGGAGGGCAGGCACGGTACTCGCCGCTGCCCTGCGAGGGCTGAGAGACGTTGAGGAGGGAAGGCAAAGCGCCCCTCGCAACAACGCCCCAGGGGCTGGAGGCGCGGGGAACGGGCTCCCAAACCGAAGCCCTCCCTCCTCGGGTCTCCCCCCCAACCCGTAACGGGATGTTTTACACCGGAACCAGGGAAGACCCCCGGGAGGGGGCTCGGGGATCGGACCCCCCCCCCCCTCCATCACCCTCCCCCGGAGGAGGGGAACGCGTGGGGCAGAGCCGCGGGGCCGGCGGCTGCAGCAGCCGGGGCGAGACGCGGGCGGTGCCGGAGCCCCGACGGGGAAGAGCCGGGATTTGGCAAGAGCGATGCGGGGAGGGCGCGGGGCGCGCGGGGCCGCTCCAGCCCGGCCCGCCGGGACCCGCCCGCCCGCGCGCTGTCACGCCGTGTCACGAACTCACTCGCCCCGTGTCACACCCGCACCGGACACCCCCACAGCAACAGATGAGCTACCGCAGCTCCCACGGAGAGGCGGGGGGCGGGAGGGGAAATAAAAATCACTCGGAGAAAGCGCACGGCAGCGCAGGGTCCCGGTGCTGCCCCGAGCCCCCGCCGAAAACTTCCCCGCCCGGAGCCGCCGCGCACCCCCGCACCTCGCACCCTCCCGCGCCCGGGGACGCGGCGGCAGGACCAGTACTTACTGATCTCCATGCTCTGGAACAAAGACCTCTTGCAGTTGCATGTGCAGGACACATTGGGCTGAATAGCTACGGC
>WHYT01017661.1:0-24207 GCA_009806455.1 Tetrax tetrax
AAAAAAAAAAAAAAAAAAAAAAAAAAAAAAAAAAAAAAAATCAAACAGCAGTGCGAATAAATAAACTGATCCTTAAATGACAATGTGGAAGAAATTAATGCCAACAAAACTGCACACAAACATGTACTGGTGTGGGCAATGCTATTTACACAAACTGAGCTCTGCTGTGATGGCAGTACCAGGGAACCGAAGGGTGGTAACGGGAGGACTGCTTGCACTGCCAGGCAGTAACAGCAGCATTTCTCCTGCAAGATAAGAATGTACCAGCGGAGATGGTTCTAAAGGGGTATTCAGCACATGATCACCTTTACTCAAAGCCCGAGTCAGGAAGTTCACAGAGAAGCTACGCACTGAGCAGAAATACAAAAGTTTTTCCTTTTTGGGTTTCCTTTGTAGACAAGTGTACCCACCGTGGTTCTTTGTTCCTACACATGTAATATTCACTTATCTGCTTCACAGGAGTGCAGAGGGAAAAATGTTCGTATTTGTAAATATTTTTTTCAAGATAAATGCTTTAAATGTTAAAGAAATAGCATATAATCAGAATGTATATTAAAGGAAAATAAAGCACACCAAAATATTGTATACAACCTAGCTAAACACTTAAAATACTAGATTTACAAAAATGAAAACCAGATATACATGGTTGCACAGTATGGAAAAAACAAATACCGCTCACAACTGCAAGAATTAAATACTGAACCTCAGAGAAGGTGCATATGTGAGTACCACCATGCACCATCTCTCCCCCTCACAGGTGTCAATGACATTATGCTCCCGCATCACAGAACTAGAAAATCTATACTATCACTTACAAACCCTGCAAACTCCAGAGGGGGAAAGAATAAAATAAATGACAGGCTTCTCTAATTTTGCGCTTCATCATTTTGCAAAATGGGGAAAAACCCTACTACTAGGATTACATACAGCAGTTCTAGTTTCTCTCTCCATCTTAGACTAATTTCTCCAGCACCGGACTGATTAAACTCTACAGATGTGATTGCATCCTCACACTCACTAATCACCACCACAGAATCCTAATCAACCGCCAAAGAACTAACTGGATTGCTCACAGATTGTTAGTACTCGATTGTCAAAGCCATAACTGTAACTATTAGTTTACATTTTTTTAAGATAGATATTTAAACTTTCAAATTTCATTTACCTGGGACAAACTTCTACTTTGATTTTGAAATAAATACTCAGAATTGAAGCTACAGCTATTCTAGTCTGTTCTTGTGAAATCATCTTGAGTTTCCAAAAGATTTTCTATTCTGTTGAGATATTTCAGGTCTGACTTACCCTATTCAATTCAAATGCATAAAATTAATTAGTCATACAATTTATTTTGAAGTCATTTATGTATTTATGTATACAAAGAACAAATACAATTACAGAATTGAAAATGCAATTAGTAAGTTAAAAATCCAGCATGATCATGCACTCATTTCCACTTAAGTGGCAGAAAAACTTTTTATTCCAGAAGGAAAAAAGACAAAGCCTCAAGACTCAAGTCAAGACAGAACACTTAAAACTACAATCTTCAGATAGAATAGATAAAATTAGACTTTCAGCATACCTATTGTAGAAAGTTATTAAATATAGACTAATATAAAGACATTTTTCCTCCTTTAAGCACCTCTAATATTTCTTCGTTGCTGCAATCAAGGATGGTAGATATTAAAATGTGCTCAAGAAATTGAAGTACACGACATGATAGGTTGTTAAGTACAGGAAAAAAGGTTTCAGAAAATTTCAAAAGGTAGTCAAAGTTAACTGATAACCTGCAAGTTCTCAAGACGTGTTTCCCACGTGCCACAAAACACTCTGAAATGCTAATAGATGGCCTATGGTCCACTGTACTAAGTACGATGTGTCTCTATGAACTCAAATATTGTGAACAGCTCATGACCCTTGATAATGCAGGTGAGTTGGTATTTCTTAACCTTATTGAAGACCCCCATAAGTCAATCCAATTGTCATTCTCTGCTCTGAACTTCAATGGCATTTTTAAAAAAAGTACCAACAAACCCAAGGTACCAACAGACAAAATCATTCCATCAGCCCACAGGATCAGACAAACACTACCTGAGGACCTCCAAGAGAAGGTGTAGGGGGATAGAGATGTGAGAGCGCTTCACCTTCAGATGATTATTACCTTAATTCTCACACCTGCTGAGTTCCCTCAGCCTTTCACACTCAGGTCAAACTGGACACCTGCAAACGTAGCAGTAGCACTGCATCTGCAGTATCAAATACACATTTCATATGAGCAAAGAAGAGTACAGTCCAACACTCAGGCATGCAAAGCTGCACAGTTAATACTCTTGGCCTCTGGTGTAGTTCTTAACAACCACATTAGAACATCTACTATTAATAACCAGGCCATGCCTACCTGAGAAGTACAACTTCTAACCACTCTTTCTGAGCAAAAGGTATCGTAATTTCCACGTAGGTATTATCTTCCTTTTTCAAGTGCCTTCCCAGCATCTAACTCTTTGTATTAGCTTATCTCCAAAAAACTCCCCACCCCACTAAACACACTCCACACCTGTCCTGCTGGTTTGGTCTCCATTAACAATACATAGGATCACTAATATTCCTTCCCTCCAGTAAATCTGAAGATAATGAGATTGTTCATTGCCAATAATTCTTCTCGTACATTTACATCCAGCCTAAGAGAGAAAAATTATCTCTCATCATACAACATACAGACACGTGATGAGAACTCTCAGCCAGCAACAGAGGAAGAGTTCTTCAGCTAAACAGAGCTCACTAGACTTAACCATTTTTATTTTTCATTATTTGACTCCATATAGTGTTATATTATCGACTAGATTTTTTTTTTCTTAAAATTCTTTCTTAAGTGATTTCAAGAAAAGGTTTCTCCATCCAAAGGATACCATTACAATTGGCATTTTCCCAAATTATTCATAACTGTGGTAGAACAAGAGTCCTCTCAAGCAAAAACAGTGTGTCATGAAAAAAAATAATTCTGACCTACAAAGGTTACCCACAGGTTTTAACTTTGGTGTACTCTCAAAGTCATCAGCAAGTGAAATTGGCAGTATGTTTCAGAACGTGAAACTGGTTTAACTGGGACTCATGAGCTGGGCAGGTCTGTCCACAGCCTGCTGAGAGAAGTGTATGTAGTTAAGTGCTGCGTTTCTTCTCTGATGCAGCTCTAAAAGGTGATCAATCAGACTATTAAGTCATGAGCAAGCATGGCGCAGGTGCAGGACCTTCAAAGGGCTGCTCTTTTTATCCATGCTTAAAATTGGCCTTGTTAAAAAAAAAATTAAAATAAATTTAAAAAAGAGTAAATCAAGTTTGTAACACTCCTAACTTTCTGCTACACAAATCCAGGAGAACGAGATGTACTCAAGAGGAGGGGGAAGAAGAAAGGGAATAATCAGGTATTTGGTGGTGGATAAAAACTTGGTCCAAGCATTGTTAGGTGTGCATACAGTTTTTGTCTCCCTGTTCAGATGTTGTTGAAACAGTAGACTTTTAAAGAAAATGTCAATGAATCCTCATAAGTACTATACATGACCTCTGGGGTAATTAGCAATCATTCAAAAGCAACAAGACTAAAATGTTCTATTCTTTATTACTGTCAGCTCTTGTCTTGATCAGCATTTTAATAAAGATGGTTCATTGCTAAGACAGTTTCATGAATCAGTCATAATTACGTTCTGACACGCAGTGAATAGTAAAGCAAAACTAAATATCACTTCATCAACCTTTCTAACCTTTATGCAAGTATTAACTGTAAATAATTTTTATACAATCTTACAACAGAAAATCTGCATATTTCTTAGCTTTGTACATACTCTACCCTAACTGAATTTCCTGTGACCTATACCTGAAAAAAAACCCTTACAATCAGGCCTAATTACTTAGCCTTGCATGATATTCAGGTGTTGCCTTTCAGAGATCAAATCAACTTTAAGTACAAAAGGATATTTGTTCTACAAAACAGTGTAATGCTTTAAGGGGTTAACTAATTTTTTACAGTCTTTTCCCCCATATTCTTCTACAATAACAAAATATGGGAAATTGCTACAATAGCCTTAGACACTTCATGCTTGTTCCAATTGTAAACACTGTAACAAAATAAAACACAAAAAAACCCTCAAATCCCCAAAAAACCTCACAACAAGTTGTGAGTTAAACTTTCAAAATGTCATCTGAGAATACTGTACAATATCCACGAAACTAATTATCCTCAGGTTAATTTTGGAGGACAGACATTTTATTTGTGAATTAAATGGACCTAGAGGACAAAGATCTGGGAAGTGAAACACTGCCAGGTATAATTTTTTAAATTAATCTTTTTCTTACACTTGTGACAAGAACATTTAAACTTCAAACTGAAGAGTTTAGCAGAGATAAATTTGGAGGTGAAATTAATTCAATTGAAGTTGCACAAGTTTACATTACAGCCTTCAAAACTCTAATAACTAAGAAACCCCACTATTCTTGCCACCACAAGGAACATACGATCTATTGTACAACTTTTCAATAACTTATTTTCATGTCTAGCTACAAATCAGCTACCCCCTAAGAAGAGGAAAAATAGACAATTAACTTGTAAAATAATGGTGCATGAATAAAGACAGGGACTCTTAAAATGTACTGTTCTGTGAATAGCATTTCAGATATTCAGGCAAAAGTGAAAGAATTTAGGAGGTAAGGTACAGATGTGGCTGTTGAGTAGAAGACAAGTAGCCTCTTCTTTTTCCAGTCAGAGAGCAAAAGAATGGCAGAGTAAACTTCCATGCAATAAGAATTATACTGAGCAGCTCTCCCCATTTTACATCTCTTAGGCGGGAGAAGAAAAAAAATATAAAATTAAAAAAAAAAAAAAACCCAACAAAAAAACAACCAACAAAATCAACAACAACTAAAAAACCCCAAAAACCCACCTCCAACCCCTATACCCACAAACCATGGTATAAACATTCAGTTCGGCTAAAGAACCAATAATGACTGTAACTCCCAATCTCCTAATAAACAAGTTGTGGTGTTCTGTGAAAAACAAATGCCAAGAGTTCACTCCGAATTTACAACATGATGTTTCGTAAGCTAAGGGTCAAATTTACCCCTAATACATCTACTTCATTGAAATTATACCCTGGATGGAGTTATTTGTCTAGATTTCTTTTTTGCTGTTGTTTTTCTTTTTAACATTTGATTTCTATTTCTTTTCCCAGTATTAGCCTTTGCTCCTGCCAGAACTGTTGGCAGGCGGGAAAAAAAAAAAAAAAAAAGTAAAAAACATAGTAGTATTGATTTACAAAACTAGATTTCCCAGAATAAAAAAAAAATGCGATTAAGATCTAAACAAAAGCTAAAGATGGCTTATGCTTAGCTCTGATGAGGTCCACTACCTCATTACCAACAACTGAAAACTTCTGATGCATTTTGTTTCAAGGGAATCCAAAAGTCCTTGCTGTAAAGCAGGCTGGGGGGTGCGGGGTCCATTCACTCTTTCTGTATCACAACCATTATGTAAGAAGCATAAAACACTGCCTTTATGCTGCCAAACCACAATGACTCTTCTTACATCAAAGCGTTTTCACCACTAGGGTTTTTTTTCTCCGAAATTTATTCAAGCCAAGGGCAGGGAGACAACAATTCATACACGCTAATTACACCTAATTATCTATTCCTTTTTTTTTTTTTTTTTTTTTTCACCAGCTTTGGCCAGTGTTATTTGCTATCTGGGTTTCTCACAACCTCCCCTTGCCCTGTCCATCCAGCTTAACAGTAAAGTCTTTGAAGAAAACAGTTGTGGCTTCTTAGAATTTTAACAATATAAGGTTCAACTCAAATTAAATTATTCTATTATTAGTTTTGACACATTTATGTGTTAAATATGAAGGCCTCTTGGTTAATTTGGCAAATACCTCACATCTCTTCATGGCTAGAACTGCTGGTAACACCCTCTCTTGTAGGAGCTTCTCCTCATGCTTTCTTTTCATGATCTAAATGAAATGTTTATTGGATTAAAGTTCTTCTCTGCAGACCTCCATGGTGGCCTGTGACAAAGAGCTTAAAAGCTTTATTAATTGGCTCGGGCTTTTCGGGGGGAGGCAGGACATTTCACATTACATCACAAGCAAATAAAACTGCCACGTGTAATTAGACTAATTTACCCTGATACACCAGGAATCAACTATTCCATATCTATGATATGCTTTGCTTTACTCATTTTAATAAAGGAGTAAACTAACAAAGCAAGAACTCAGAAGCAAGTGAAAAGGCAGGAAGCCTGACACTGAGCTACAGTAGCAACTGTTTTATCCTTAGATAACGTTTTGATCTGCATCTAAACAGCCTAGGAGCAAGCGTGCGTAAGCCAGACGTAGAAGGTAAACAAACTGAACAGCTTAATATCTAGACAACACAATAGGTGTATTACAAGCAATAGGTACATTACAAAATATTGTAACAGTTCAGTGCTCTGAACTACAGAATTCAAGTAATCCTTGTGTTTAAATTTAACACACACATGGAGGCTTTAGAAGGCTGAATGCAGAAAGAGCTGGTAACTTCTTTTCTGACACCTTGCTTTCTAAATACAACATTTTGTTAGTTAACAGTCTTACAAATTTGTCAAACTAAATTTACACAGAAATGATACTTATGCTCAACACAGAAATACTTGCCATCATGCCGTATTTTCTATTCTAATTTTTTTCTATGTTTAATTAGGTATGCTTCACAAAAGATGAGTACTTCTATTACTTGCAGAGAGAGAGAACAAGAACAAATGCTCCTTCTACTTAGGAGTTTGCTTGGTTACATACTAAGAAGGGAAACAAAAGGCTCAACATCTTCGGTAATGAAAAAGTCAATTGATAGGCAAAGCCATCACAATATCAAAGGCCTAATCCCTGCAATTCTGACTCAGGTGACAGTTCACAGGGGTCAGAGTGGCTGACACTGACCTCAAAAGCAGGTTTTAACTATTCAACATACTGAAAGCTGCTGGGCTATCACACCATTAGACTGGAACAAACTGACAAATCAATTTCATCAAGGAGATGACTTTTTTTTGGGGGGGTGTTAAAGAGGCAGATCCTCCAATCAACAAATCCCTGCATTTCTCACACAGGTGGTTGGACAAAAGCTGAGTGCACCATCAAAGACATTTTATATCTACCCAATGCCTTTGTAGAAAACTAACTAACTCCCACAATTTCCTTAGGGACAGCTCTAGATGCTTTAAACCAAGTATTTTTTTGCATATTCAAACTAAGTTACTGAAAAGTAAAGATACTTAAATTCCTCCATTTCTTGCTCTGTAAGAAAGGGTATATTTTAACTAAAACCAGAGTAGGCAACAATGTCAATAAATATTCATTAACCAATTTTAAGAAAGACAGTGAACAATACAGCGTATAAAAATATGCTGCTTTCTATTTGAGAGGAATGTACAATGCTTACTGTTAATAGTTATTTTAACCAAATAGTTTTAAAACAAATAATTATTTGATCCCTAATAGCAGAAGAAAAAAAAGTTCACTATAGGAAGCTTACCGGAATTTCATGTCCTACTAACAACAGGCTTCTCGTTGACTCTTTCTCTTTAGTTAAAGCAAAATGCATGTAGCCAAAGCCAAACCTTTTATTTTAAAACTATACCTTTTACAGGTTCGCTCAGGCTATGAAAGGCCCTGACTTTCAGTTAGAATTTAGTGCAGTGCAGGCCTACTGTATGAAGAAAACCTGGCACAATGTAGAAGTTACGTATTTGGTATTTTGACTCAGCTTGACATTTTAAAACTTCATGCTACAGTTCCAGGAAAACTTTGGAAGCTCAAGAACTGCTCATTTACCTTACAGACTCTACACAACAAACTATTGGAGGAGCTTTCCTTTCTCACTGTCCAGAGAATGAAGCATTGAACTGAATTAGAATTCCAGAACAGTTGAGGGTTGATGTAAATGTCTTTACAAAATGTGTGCAAAAAATAAATTGTTGCCATAGTTACTGCCAAACCATTAAATTAAAGCATGCTTTCTCTTTTTTTTTTTAAGAGTCTCACTTCAGATCTCACAACAAGTTGGTAAATTTGTAAATCAGTTTTTAAATGTTTAGAAAATGTTTATATTTCACGTTGGTTTATATTAACAATTTCTGGAGTATTTCTGCTCTAAGCATTTGAACAAAGTAACTGTGAGCAATGACTGTTCTTTTCAAAAATTGCCTTTGTGAAAAAAAAAAAATATCTCACTTAGAAGTTCCACTTTAAAACGCTTGGTAAGAGATGTTACAAGATCAAAAGCTCAATCAGAAGGGCCTGAATCTAACTGCAATTACAGAATTAGAAGATTTTCCTCCATAATATTTCTTATCTCCGTAAAGCTCTATCTTTGTAAAATTTCATGGACTGAAGCAGCACTCTTATCTGTTGCACAAACTAAGCCCTTCCATAAAGAATATTGTGTCCCAAAGAATTTTAGCCACAACAATGAACTGATCAATTGAGAGTTTTTCCCTGTTCACGAAAACTACCTGTAAGTTACAGGCTTAAAGAATCGTTGAAAAATTTGATCTCAAGCTATTTAAGACTTCACAAGATCAGAACACTGGGATAGGTTCAGAACTAGGCAGGGGCCACATGTAAGGCAGGAAGAGCTGCCAGTAGTCTTACTGGCCTCCCCAGCTGCACACACCTGGAGCTTTTATGCAGCGACTGGCTTCAGACCTGAAGCTTTTATGTGGCCCTAAGAAGCAGAACTTACCAATTGCATTTCCCACCGCAGGCATTCAGCAATCACTTGTCCCTAGTAATTTAACACCTAGAAAAACAACGCAGACAAACTTTGCAAGATGACTCTTATCTTCCCTAGAGCACTGTTTCACCTTTTTGTTTATTCCAAAAAAGTTAGTTTGTAATTATCTTTGTAAGAAATAGGAACCCCAAACCAGATACTGGAATTATACAACCTGAAGAAAACAAAAATAACAAAATCAAGGATGAATATGCGTAATTCTAGATCGAGGAAAGAAACAGTTTCTTTTGATCATTGGAATGGAAAAATTTTTGTATAACAGTTACCAGGGTATCTAGGAACTATGTGTTCCATTTATGAGGAATGGAAACAGCCTGAAATGTATTTCAAGTGAAGCATCTCTTCACAGAAATGTATTGTCAATACCTTCCACTTATCCCATCTTTCCAAGAATATTAAAAGGAATTCGAAGCTCCTGTGTTGAACTTGAACTACTTTTAGTGCTACAGCCTTATTTTAAGACATATGATCACAAGAGTTAATTTCCAAAACAAACAAAACCAACCCACCCATTCACCAAACCCCAAACAAAACAGGATGCTCTGAATCCAGAGAAAACTAAGACAGAAGTTAGTCCAAGCTGTCAAAGCCATGGCCAGCAAACAGGTTAGATGAGAATGACAAACGTGGCACTTGGAACGAGGTGAAGGTACAGAAGAGAGTAAATCACATTTGCAAGCATCCAGTGTAATGTTCTTCCACTATGTTTCCATGCAAAACTCTGGAAGATTTTTTTTTTACATTTCCTCAAGTCACATATGGAACTATAAACAGCTGATGCAGAACCTATTCCATCCGTTAACACCACCGCCATGAGAAAAGACACACAGATGCCACGGTACAGATTATACACACCCCGGGGACGCCTAAATCTGCATTTCTCAAACCACCACAGCCAGAATATCCATTTAGTTCTATCCATCCTTTTGTAATGTAAAGGTCACTTGTTAAGATCTTACTTTAAAATACATTCCTGTGTGGGTTTTTTTAAATGCCTACTTCTGATGCATTGAATTAAAAAAAATGCAGATTTGCAACTTTTTAAATTATTATTTTTAATACTTTGCTATTACCCTTCCATTTTCCAACTAAGATCAGAGAAGCATTTGTTGATAAGCTTCCTCTGACCCACCTTTTAGGCATACGTTTTTGGGAATGAATCTTTTTATATCAGTAACAACTATTAAAGTGACATTAAAGGCAGATATATTTAAAGCAGCATTGAAACTTAAAGATGTAGGTAAAAAATCGACGACACGTAATCCATAATTTTAGAAAGTTTTAGAAAGGGTCTTGTGAACAGTGTTAAGTGAAACCTTTTTTCTCCCTTAATCTTTATTATGGTAATGTTTGTCTAACTCTAGTCTGGGTTGTGCTACTTGTCGCAGCTCTAACCCCAATCTACCTTTAGGGCTTCTCTCTGCATTGTATCCACAAGGTCCCTTCTAAAAATTTAGATTATTTTTCTAGTCCTGATGAGGTATTCTATATGCATAAACTACATTTCATTTTTTTTCTTCAGCTAGCCAAAAAGAGAAAAGGAAAATACAAATAAGCATACGTGATAGATAGTCTTTAAGTCTGATCATCATTGAAATTAAAGAGCCTTACATTTATCAAGGAAGAAAAATAAGAGTCAAACAAGGAAAGACATACAGAAAATAAAGATTTGCTGTGGATGCTGCACTTCAAAAAGCAAATGCATATGAAAGTACTATTATTCTTTAAAATGCTCTACGATGCATGCAATGCAGTCAACTGCAGAATAAATCCTTATCAAGAATCTGAAGTGGAAATGGTTATTAATCTATTTTTACGTTTCTTACTTTCCTAAAGCCATCCAGGTAAGAAACACTTTCACTGGTAACCTCCCTGACTTGATACACAGCCAAACCGAGGTACATAGGAGTGCCACATTTATGTCAACTTTGAAACCTGCTAATTGCTCAATGTCAACATTAGATGGGATTTTCAAAGGTGCTTAGGCAATTAAGCAATCTTATGATTCCAAAATGCCCCACTGAAAATCCAAGACACTGTCCACTGCTTTACTGTTGACCACCTTAACAGAAACACCCAACCAATGTATCTATTCAGCAATTCCCAATTTCTTCTCACTAAGCCAAACCTACCCTAAACTCTACCTTACCTTTCTTTTATCTTAGATATTGATACAGTTAACATTGTTGATGTATTTATGCTGGCAATGCTATTGTGAGGTAGGAAAGTGCTGTTATTTCCATTTTACATGCCATGTCAATCCAGGTGGAGCAGGACAGAGGAGCTGTATGCTAGCCCTCAATAACATAACAATACAATCACAGCCTGTGAATTAAAAATATCTGCAACTTGCCCAGAACTTTAAAAGTGTGATTTTAGCATTTACTCTTTTTAATAGTAAAACAAGCACTGATTGTATTATTCATACCAAGAAAGGATGTTACATTTTTTAATCTAAATGAAGCAACTATAAAGTTTATGGCCTGCCACACCACAACATGCAGAGTCCAGAAAGCTTGCTTCAGAACTGCTGCTTGTTGAACATTATGTGAAGCCTCACAAATACCCATTCAGAAAACCACTTACACACAAGAAAGACCCCCCAGAAACAAGGTAATTGAGGGGTACATACCGAACACTACTTTCCTTACACCAAAGGAACAACAAGTTTTTGTAGCAAAATAAATGTAAGATGTCCACAAGTACAACACAGTGTAGCTGTTAGAGGAATACTATGTTGCACAGCAGATACACGCGAGTAAGAAAAATCCTACCCAAACAAATTCTCCTACTTTAGTCAAAAAGGTAATTTTTGTCATACTAAAAACATCCAGCTTTCAAGACATGTTAATTCTAGAGAGGAAGAGTTCATTTTTGCCTTACCTTCCATTATTTCTGCCACAAACAAAGCAAATACATCTTATCTAGAAACTAGTATCAAAGCAATTCTGTACAGATCTCTGATTTATTAACACAGCAGGCGAAATTGAAAAGCATTTAACAAGTGACTCTCCTTACCTTCAGCACAGCAATGAATGGCACAAAATTAGCTCTCTGAAGACCATTTTTATAGAGATCTGAAAGAAAAGAAATCAGTACCATTTTGTTACTTAGTCTTAATAACAATGTCAGCTTGTCTTTTAGTCTGGCAAATAGAACTCGGTGTTGCTAGAGAGAGGAGGAACAAAAGGCAGAAAAGGAGAGCTGAAATTGATTCTTCTGCTGTATGAAAATTCAATACATTCTTAAGGAAGAAAAGAACACCCCGAAAAAGGCAGGGAGTGAAAGATGACTTAAATCTCTTAGTGATAAATAACTAATTTTAGCAGAAGAAATAAGACCAGCATCTGTTTTAAAGTAAGGATCAATAAAAGGATTTTTAATTCTGGTATAAATTGGCATGATTATAAGGCCAAAACTATGCAACAGCTAAGTCTCAAAGATTTGGCAGAGGGGAAAAAAACAATGTAAACTAAAAATAAGCTATCTGAGTTTACAAAGTTAATATCATTCTTATTCAGAGTACTGTGGTACACTTTATCTTCCAGCAATTCTACCAGGTACATTCCCTTTTCCAAACCCAGAAAAGGGATCACCCCTAAAGCAAAAAAAAAAAAAAAAAAAAAAAAAAAAAAAAAAAAAAAAAAAAAAAGAAACGAAAAAATTCAAATGAATATGTAAACTTATGCAAAATTACTAAAAATACAACTGAATTGAAAAAAAAAATTAGTATGTTATGTAACAAAATGCAAATCTACGCTCAAAGAAAAGACAAATGTTAAAAACAAACTGCAAAGTACCATCTGTATCTTATTAATCTCTGTATTTTACACAGCATAAAGTTCTCTTCTCTGAAAACTACCCAACTGCTCAACATATTCACTGAAAATGTTATCACTTAAACTGTACAATGAGCTGCTCTTTTTCATTAATATTAGGAAGCCTAATAAAAAGGCAGTTCAGCACCTATGACTAACAGGAGGAAAGAGGAAGAGAATTCAGACAGTTTGCAGAGATGTCACCAGAATTCCTTGTGAAGATAATGCCAGATTATCAGTGCCACCTCCATTCCCCACAATGCCTGAAGGCTACGCTAGGCTAAAGCTTTTATACTCTACCAAGACCTCATGATGGACAGAAGATACAGTATGCATGACAAACCAACAGGACATCTACAAAATGGTATTCACAAAATTGGCCATGTACACAGAAACATTTAGGAAAATCATCAGTGAAGGTGATTCTGCACCCTAATTACTAACAAAGTTGAATGAAGCCATTTATCATTCTCAATCTTAACTCTGCAAATCACGATAGCTATACATTTGTTAAAACAGCAATCAGTTGTGTATTTACTTGGAAAAATTAGTGAACATGTACTATAAGACAGCTACTACTGTTAGTTCTTTTAGTTAATAAGGCCATGTGTTTTGTATTAAGTCTCTATTTTGTGAGGATGAGAAAAATAAACAGTAATTTTGGTGGAGAAATGAAGCCAGGATTCCTCAAACACTGCACCTCAGTCTTTCCCCTCATATTTCCCCGGAGCAGAAGTTTAACATGATTAAGTGCCTCACTAATGGTCAGTAGCTGAGTACATTTGCTCTCTAATGAAAAAGCTGCTTTTCCTGTTTGTATCCAGACGGAATGAATCTCTCAAATCAGTCTTAAACCTTGACGCAGCTTACTACACTAACCCGAGTCTCTTTTCTGTGGGATTATTTCAAACACACGCAGTGAGCATGCAGGAGCAGTGGGAAGGGAAGAAGAGACAGGCATTGACCAAGGTCTGGACTGCAACAGAGCTCAGTTCTGGAGACACCGTTCTTGACATTCTCTATTGGGTAGTTAGTACAAGTGCATGTCTTTCAGGCTGACAGTGACTTAATATACATTTTAAAAATCCATATGATGATAATGGTCACAAACTGACATCTCAATTTAAGATGTGGGATACAAACCCCAAGTTATGATAAAAATTTCTCCTGAACTTTAAAAAGCAGTGCTTCAAAAAACACAAGGATTTTTCCCAAGTGAGTAAGGTACCAGCATCCAGTTTATCTGTAGTTAACCCAACTACAGGAGTTACAATTTCATCTCATTTGCTCAAAAAAGGAAAATAAACCAACAGGAAATTATTTCCCCCTCTAGTAAAAACATTTGAATGCTTACTTCTTCTTCTTTTTTTTTTTTTTTTTTTTTTTTTTTTTTTTTTTTTTTTAAGATAAAGTGCATTGTAAATCTTCAGTAATTCTCTTTTACTCAATTAATTTGGATAGAAAAGTTAACTGGTAGTTAGAGTTAATACTGTAACTTCAGTATTTTTTGCAAACATTTGAAATTTAAAAGTTGCATAGAAATTATGCATTATGGTAACTATTGATGCTGAACTCTAACAAACATTTTTCTCCTCTACAAAAAAAAATTGTAATTACTGCTTGGTTAAAACCCATACAGATTTGGGGACTTCATAGAAGGATCTACTTGGCTAGTCACTCTATATCCACAAAATATTGTTAGAAATGGAAACAACTCTCTACCTAAGAAATTCCCAAAGACTGACCTCAAACAAGGTTGTGAGAATGGCATCTTGATAAGGTGTTCTCCCTTTGAGCTGGCAGATCAGGTCTGCAAGCTTCCAAGTTAGAAACCGGGAAGGGATGTACTCTCATTTTCCCTTTCTTCTGCAGAATATTATGTTTGCCTACACTGGAATACATCCAAAACAGAGGCAATATTTCACCCCTCCTCAACTCCCCTGTACCCAAATATCTTCCTGCTGGTTTGGATAGAGTGGAGAAGATCAGAAAACACAGAAGGATTTCGGGGGAGATGCGAGGAGGAACATCTTGAGTTTGAGAGAAAAGAGGAGTAAGACCTAGTGAAAAACCCTTCTTCCTTAAGAATACAGAAAAGCAGGAGACAAACTGGAATATCTCAGATTCCTGAAGACTAGAGAGTTTATTAGCATTAAATACTATGTGATTTTACTATGATTCTTTTGTAAGACCCTGAGATGCATTATATTTGGACAATACTAGTAGCATGTTTGTTTTTACCTTCTGGCGGCCTGTTAGATGTTGCCACAACGACAACTCCATTTTGGAACAGATTTTCAAAAAGCTGCTTCAGAATCATGGCATCAGCAATGTCGGTGACCTGTAGAAGACAACACATTTGTTTTATCTTGCTTTCAGCTTCTGCCGCAATAGATCTGCAAGTGGCTTTGTAGCTAGGAAAAATGCTTGTTAGTGAAAGCCATGGAGAAAGATTCTAATTACTGCTTGGTGAGAAAAAAATAAAAGAGATAATTAATAAGCAGTGAATGTGCCACAGTCTTTCAAAACTTGCCCACTCTTTATTGCGGAACTCCACTATTTCTTCACCAATTGCTAAATGATTCCATGTTAACTTCTATTATAAAACTACAGGTGGGAGACACAGAAAACAGACCTAAACATTTAAGAGGCCTAATTAATTAGAAACAACATGAAAAAAAAACCCAGAAGATAGAAAGAAAATACACACCAGCTGTTTTACATTTCTATTACCTTTGAGGCAAAGGTTTGCAGAGGTGAATTTAAATGGTCATGGGACTTCAGAAATAAAGACAAGTAGCCAACTATACATAATCAGCTGCTGTTGAAAATAGAATGATATGACATAGATACTATTGTGTGATTGTTGCAAAAAACAATTCAACAGATGGCCCATCACAAAAATAAGCAATTTCATTGTTCTTTTTAAGTGCCTTCTATTACTGTCCATGAATAATCAAAAGGCACGACAGTCACTTCCAGCACAGTCAGCCTCTTCTAACCTTCAGGCACAAAACACTAACAAAAAATAAAAATGGGTGGGACAACTGATAATGGGGAGAGGAAAAGAAAAAAAAAAAAGACTAAAAAATAAGCCATAAAGTAAAATTTCTTTAAATATCTAAGTTTAGCTCAACTAACTTGCTCAACTAGTACCAAGAAATAAGAGGAATGCAAAACAGCAACCACTGTACAAATGAAAAAAAAGAGTAATAATTTTTTCTGAACAAAAAGCTCCCATTGTTACAACAGCAATTTATACTTCACAGGAGTTCAACAGCTGAGATCAGCAATCCTAATAAGTAATCCTGCATTCCCTTTGATTATTATACAGTCACTTGTTGCATTTTGACTTACCAAAATAGACCCCAATTCTGAGGCAATAAAAAAGTGGTGGCATGCTGAGACTCACACACACTCATTACACAACAGATTGACAGATTGCTAAACTTTGCCAGTTTCGATGTGCACATTGTGAATACATCTATAGAAATACTTTAAGCAATATGATTATTTTTTTTCCTATTCCACCACCAGTCCACTCCCCACTACACTAGAGACTGTAAAAGACTTAGGTCTTTCTGTAACCTTCTGTAGTTTGGAAGCAATAATGTTCATAAGGAACCATATGTAAACACTAGTTTCTTTCTTCCAAAGATTTATTTTAATAAGGCATGCACTAATATGGATTTTTTTTTCCTTTTTCAAAAACAGACTTTTACACAATCAGTAACACACCTTTCAGATTTGTACACCTCTGATCACTAAGATCCAATATTCCAAAAAGCATGTACTAATTCACTATTGTACTATACGTCCAATATATCTGCTTACGCACCCATCTATCAATAACTTATTATCTTTTGAATACTAAAATTTAGGAACTTTCCCTGTTCCTACAAAACAAGACACATAAGGAATCAGTATATATGTGCATTTTAGGGGTAACTGAATTTCTTGTATCTCAAAGCAAACCTAATAACCAAGTTTTTAAAATCTATTATATAAATCATTTTGATACACACTTTTTTGTTTAAAAATTTATAAGGCATGCTATCTTTAGAAAACAGGGAGGGAAAGAGTACTAACGCTCACACAGAAGAAAATAATTAATAACATTCTCTTATTAGTGAGAACTGTTATCTGATGTGGAATTTTGATGTTTTCAACTCCATTACAAAAAAAAACCAAATAAACAAAACTCTCAAAAGTTCTGTCAAAAAGCAAGAGACATTTTGAGCACTGGGATGCAAACATGATGGGCTCGTTTTATCTAAAACAGCTTGGGAACGTGAAAATTTCTGCAAGGTAAACACAGTAGCTAAAGCGTTGTAATTTCTCACTTTTTTAATGGTATCCACCATTCATTGCAACAGGGAACAAAAGCAAAGGCTACAAATTACCAATAAGGACAGTATGCTAAAGGAGAGAATGGAGAAATTTCATTAGCATTTAAAAGAAAAGATTTTTATGATCTAGTGCTGCTTTCCATTATGACTCACAAAAAAAAAAAAAAAAAAAAAGAAAGAAGAAAAAAAAAGAAAGAACACTAGACTAATAGTTAATTTACATGTGTAAGTGTCTGAGACTCAGTCATCCACTGACTGGTACAGTTCCACGTAATGAATGACAAACATAAGCATGTATTATCAGTAATTAGTATTAGCACAAAAATAAGAGCCTAATTTTTATTAGAGGCTTTTAATAGTATGTAGGTTAGTAAAAACTCCCTAAATTGTAGTTTGCTTTAAGTTTGAAATGTTACCAATGGTATATATAAAGACTAAAACTGTCTGACCATTCAGCTTACCAAAAAGTAGGGATACTGTTTTCACTATCAATACCAACTAACACAGGCTACAGTAACACATCGAAATTAGAGCTCCTGATTACCTGTGTACAGTTATTGGATCACTAAACAATAACTAGGCTCTTTTTATTGGCCAACCTTTGTGTTCTGAAACATCAAAATGATAATTACAAATGGCTTAATTAAAAGGGTTTTTTTTTCAAAATAAGGACACATTTTTAGAATGGCTTAAGACTTTTGTGATTTTTTTTTTTTAAAGACTTTAATATTTACAGTAAACTGTATGTCAAACATCTGAAAGAAGTAGCAATGCTTTAATAACCTGAAAGCCTATGGAACAGGCAAATGCTGATGAAAAACTTGCTTCAGAATGGACAAATTGAGAAGCTTAGTGCCATCACTAAGGTCCAGCGATTACAAAATATTTGCAAAAAGAAATACTTAAGATACATAAATTTTTTTCAGTACAATATTTTGGAACACAGAAAACTACTTTTAAAAGTACTGAAATATTTTTCTACATCAATCAGCCAACTCTCCACTTGTTCGACAGTTCTCCAAGCTTTGCAAGAAGATTCACTTCAGTGTACTTCTGTTTTGCTTTGGCCCACTGTCAAAGAGAAATGTGCAACCACAGCAATACTTTTGTCTTTTGAAGCTCTGCATTTGGTTTCTTCTGAAATATGAGCATTAACAATACTTTTTGCTGTCCCTGTAACAATATCACTCATCCATGTGCCTGATCTTAAGATAAATAAATAAATAAATAAATTCAGCTTATTCTCCTTTTTTTCCAAGAGGTATTTGAAAGCAACTTGACGTGCTTAAAGCAAATCTCAGTAGTTTTCTGATGTTTCCTCCACACGCAAGTATTTTGCCAAAGTAGTACAGAACCAACTTGACTTTCCATCTGTCAAAACAGACAGTAGCGTTGTCTGCAAGTCAAGGAGGTAAATGTTCTGAGTCTCCAGCTCTTTCCAGTTTCATTTTAATATAGCAATTCTTTAAATATGACTGAATCAGACTGCAGTGAAATCTAGCCATTATCTCCACTGCAGAAATGAGTTGAAAATATGCTAAATTATATATGGCTCCTTATTACCAATGTTAATTGTTTAACTATATGAACTCCTTCAGTCACTGTACTACTTTATGACTATTTAAGCAGAAGGTTTCTTATCCCAGATTCAGTGCCTCCTGCAAAATTTCAGAAAGCTGGGACTCCTCTTCAGTAGGCAAAACCTGCAGAGCGTTCCATGCTACAGAAAATCAGTCAAGGAATCCAGCTGTTCAGAACTGTGTCAATTTAGAATATTAGTACACCCAGAACAAGTAGATTTTTAAAATTCACTTAAGAACGCAAAGTCTTAGATACACATTTTAAAGTATAGTTCTTGTATTACTTTCCAAACTGTGACCCATGGACAAAACCAGGTGATTTTTACAACTGAAGTGAATGATGTACCTCAAGCAAGTCAGCAGGGGGAGCAGGCAATCAATTTGGAAACAAAAAATACCAGTCTCTCCCATTAAAACGTGGGAACATGACAGACAGTCTGGAAACACAGCAACACTAGGATACGGAAGCAGTGGGCATTTATACAGAAAAGCAACTATTTATACTAGTATATGGTACAGCAAAGATGCCTCTTTCCACCATTTGAACATTTGATGACATCACAGTTCATACCCCTCCCTGCCCTCTCCAAATCTTCCCATTTCTTCATAATGTAGATACAACTGTTCCTGTATTTAGATTTTATACTGCAAGTTTTGGAAGCCCAGCATTCTTATTCGTTAGATAAAGTACATTTTAAATGATCAAACAGCAGCAATTGCAATGAGCCCACACATTCTGAAACCATAGATCAAAGGACTACCTCTTGTCGAAAAACACAAGAGTAACTTAAAGCAACACCTACTACTTTACAGCTACAAAAATCCCCTCCGACGGAGCTGATCATAAACCAATTATTTTCTCAGGTGCGCAGGCTTGTAAAATAATAGCTACAAGATATAAATTGCTCTATCAATTTCAGTAACGTATTAAAGAGCATAACACAGAATTTACAGTTAATACATTATTCTTTTACTATTGGGGATTTGAGAACTAACTGATCTGTTCTTATTTTGCTCTGCATTTTCTCTCTGAATTTAAAAAAATCTCAGCTGATTAGAGCTGCAAAATACCTCTAGCCTCTCTCCTAAAAATTCTTATAAAGCAATTCTACACTTAAATTTGTGATATGACCTTAAAACAAAACCCACAAGCTACATAAAACAAATGAAACAAAGTCATTTTATGAAGTTTCCTTGAAGTGAAGGAGTAACCTCTAACTTCTTACCTGAAATTCATCAAAACATAAGAGAGCAGCTTCTTCACTTATTTCCTCTGCTACTGGTGCAATTGGGTCATACGATTTGGCCATAAATCCTGCCTTTCTTTTTGGCAAGCTCTGCTTAAGGCGATGTATTCCTCAAGTGATAAAAGAGAAAAGAACAAATATTTCTCTTTTTTTAAGACAGGGAGAACAAAATTATTTAGCTATCAAACAAAAAGTAACCCAGTCCAGTAAATATAAGAATGCTTCAAATTCAGTCAAATTTCAAGAAGGTAAAACAGTTTTCAACCCCATCCAGGTAACTATTAAAAGCTCAGAGATTCTGCATTTTGTATTTTCTTGTTTAGAAATATCTAAAACAAAAATCAAAGAACCCTTCAGTGCTATGCAGCTATACTTTATCTTTTAAAAGCTGATATAAATCACAGTTTTATCTTGCTCCAATTCATGACCTAAGTTTCAGTTTGACTTTGTTCACTTCAGTTTAATTTTCTGTCTTAATCTTCTCTGAGTATGAAAAACTCTTACCCTTACAAATCAATAGCAAAGCTCTGTGCATTGCATGCTCTGAAGGCATACTTAGAATGCATTTAGTTAAAAGAACTCAGACATAGCAACACAGTTATATTTTAAAATGTAAAGACGATTATACTGGTACAAAGTAAGATTATTACATCCCCACTCTACTGTATCATGGATTATATTCCATCTGACTACAAACAAATATTTGGAAAAGAAAAATCCTGCAGTAAGAAGCTACCTTTGTTAAGATCAAGCACAAATGACAAGAAAAAGAAACAGAAAATTTCAACAGTGACTCAACAATAATAGAAAAGAGGACACTTCAAGTGGCAGAAATTGTTTACACCAATGAAAGCTTCCCAAGAAAAATGCAGCTGTCACAATACTTGTAAATTACAACATGATTTAACAATTTCACAGTATTTTAAGGTCACAGAATTTAGAAATAGAAGCAAATTTTAAATATCTAAAACAGTATCTCCATCAAAATGAAATGCCTTATTCACCCTGCCAGAAAAATTTCTGAAACTTAGGATGAATTTCCTTCTATTATTTTTTCTTCTAAGTCACTGATAGTATTACAAAGTTTGACAATCAGAACAGTTCTCATTCTCCTTGGTGTTTATACCCGATTTAGTTATTGCTTATTCAAAATGCAGACTGAATTTAACCTTTACTGTTTCAGTTTCAGCAACTGCCTTCTTCTAATTGCATATGAGCTAATTAGCAACTTGAAAACATTTAGTTAAGGATTTAATCCTAAATATACACCCGAGTTTTCTATATAATCAGGTATACAGAATCTTAGAGAAAAGACACTTGAGAAACAATATGGAATTGATATCTACTCTGGTATGACAGAAAATGCTAAAATCTTTTAACTTCTCTCCTGTTTTTTAGTGTTTTTGCTTAAATATTTAAGGTTGCGCTGACTAATATGAATATGAGAACGAGACAGACTTTTTACAGATACAGTATTTCATAAAATTCTTGTAAATACCTGTGTCTGCACTTACTCTGGTGCACATCTAGCATGAAGCCATGAAAATGGACTCTCTTTTTCCTTTCTACCTCTAAGTGAGAATAGAACAGGTCCATCACCATTGTCTTTCCTGTGCCTTCAAATAGAAAAAAAAAAAAACAAAAACAAAAAAAAAAAAACCCCACCCAACAGGCAGTTAATTTAAGAACAGTATGTACTGATTACAATAATGATTGTTCATTAGCTTTGAACTAATGAAACCAGACTCTTGCAAAGAACAAGACCAGACTGTTTGTGAAGAATAGTTACATTTTCTGTTCAAAAACCCCGAACAACCGCATTTTTATTTTTCTGTTTTAAAATTCTGATCCACACAAGGACGGCCCAAAGGCTGCACAAATGGCTCCATATGCATCCAGAAAACATCCTTAGTATTTCCTTTTGAAAAACAAGTATGTTTTCATGCTGCATTGTTGTAATTAGAATATATAATTTCTCTCTGTGGCCCTCTCAATTACTTCCCAAATTCCTAAATTGCATTCTTAACTATTAGTGAGGGCATAACATTGAAAAAAAAACCCTATCCATAATAATGTAGTCCAATCCAACAGCTTCGAGAATTTGGAGTGTAATTGTATTAAATAACATCATAATGCAGAAGAAAACTAATCCTGGAAAATTCATTAAAGCAATAATGCTACATAAACATAGAGGCTTTTGGACACTTGAGAACTTGAATAAACATGCATTTAGAGAAAATTCCACTGGAACTGATGCAACTGAAACTTACCAACATCTCCATAGACATAAAGACCTTTTGGGGGTTTGTTTTTTGCAAAAAGCTGCAAATCAAGAGAAAAAGAATCAATACAAATATAGGGTAAAATAAAAGCAAGCACATTGCTGTGGTAAAGTAAGAAAGTAGCTACACTTAACCACCAAAGTAGCACTAGCTAGTAAAGTGTAATCTTGAATAAACCATTAGCTCAGAATTGGTAAGCAACCCTAACATTGCATTTGTGCAAATTCTATAAAAGATCCCAAGCACACATGCAGAGTTTGGTTTTGGTTTTTTTTTTATCATTGTGAAAACATCCCCTTCCTCAGTCCTAGCACACATGCCTTTTTACCAGAACACATATGAAATTATTAAATGTTTTCCAATCCATCATCATAAGAACACATCCTTTTCCTCATTAAGTCATTTAAGCAAACAGTTCTACGAAAAAGGACATAAAATCAAGCAGTATTGTAGTATCCGTAGATATATGCACTATATACCTATCAAAGCAGCTCTGCTTAAGATATAAACCATTAGGACTTAGAAAATCAGTTTTGCAAAGCTAGTGAGCATTGTAGGTCCTCTTTCTCTGCACTTTGAATCTTAAATGCAGAATAATCTCTGGTTTAAACATAATTAAAATCAATAGAGTCACAGTAAAAATATGTACCTATATACGTGTTTGTGTGCGCACACATATACATATATAAAAGGTTATTTTCAAAGTATGCCTTCTATTAATAATTTTCTCAAGTGACTTATGCTTATCGCAAATGAATACTGCTTAAGAATTTTTAATCTCTTAACATTATTCAGGACACATGTTACAACGCCTGATGGTTTATTCCATCTTACTCAAAGACATTTTTATGGAAAAACTTGCAATAACATAAAGACTTTCAATTTTAAACGGTCCTCCCTCCCTAGTATTGTGCATAGGCACTTCCAAGCATAATTCTAAAAAGAAAGTTTCTAAAAAACTGGAAATCTTACCAAAATTCACATCAAATCCATGAAACTGAATTAACATCCACAAAACCACTGCAGAAGAGTATCTGGTTATTTTAAAGTGCTCCACTTTCAGAGTTCTATGAGCCGAGTCAAAACAGAGGAAAACTAAAATTGCAACCCTGTCGTCTCATTTGGAGCTGGGTAATTGCTAAAAAACTTGAATTTAAAGCACTTTTCAAAATACAGTGCCATGTTAAATAAATAGGGGAGTTGGTAGCAAAACACTAATTAAATATGAAAGAAAAATATATGACCAAAAGGTAGAAAGGTAATACCTCAGCTCTATAGTACCAGCTTATTCAGAAAATATGCAAGTATAGCTCTTATATAAGGCCCACTTATAGATTTAATTTAGAGCTATATTAATAGGATAATAAAAAATTTGTATCATCAGTCTGTGCCTGAACAGGGTTTCAAACGTTTCAGAAATAGTTCCATTAATAGACAAGGCTGCAGCTATTTGCTAGTGCTTTGAATGCATTGCAAGACAATTAAATTGACAAACATTTTTCAGTGTGTATTTTAAAGAGGTTGCACTCATTAAAATTACTGATGCTCAAAGTTACACAGTGAAGAAAGAAGAAATGGAAAAAATCCAAATGAGTGAGACATTCCTAAGAATTTCTTTATTTTTAATTTCACATTAACAACAGTCGTTTTAACAAGATTAAAGACTATCACACTAAATTTATCAGATTAAAGAGCTGGAATAATGTGATTTGCAGATTCACAAGGAATGACACAAAGCTAGAAAAACAAACCTATGTTTATAGCACTGCTTTACCTGCCCTTGTAAAGGTTATATAACCAGAACAAGTAGCAATGCCTACATTTTTATACAATTTTTTTTTCATTGTAAAGTGCTTATCAATTACATTCAATCATCTCGAAGTTTGTCTTTTTAAGCATATTTTATTCTTACTCCAGGACTTACCATTTCTAGAAAACATGTTAGAGAAGAGGTTTTTGGCTAACAAAAACAAATATAGTTGCTTGGGCTCCACAAAAGTCTAAATCAACTTCTGGTTGATTTAAAAAATGAAATTAGTTTTTTTTTGTGAAGACAGTATTTTTGAGTGACATCTTACTGCTAAAAAAAAAAAAAAAAAAAAAAATAAAAAAATTTATTTTCT
>WHYT01017661.1:24227-40317 GCA_009806455.1 Tetrax tetrax
AAAAAAAAAAAAAAAAAAAAGTATAGCTACTGTGGCAGATTCAAACACATTTGCTGAAGCTGATCATCTCTAAAAGTAAACTGAATGCCAGAAAAACTTATCCTCTTTGAGCAATTAAAGAAGTTTGTAGGAAATACTTTACGTACATTTCTGCCAGACATGACACTATCGACACTTTTAGGATACTTACTTCCTCAATCTATGTAACACTAAGAATTTATTTTTATATTCTTGGGTTGTTTTTTTTTAACATATATTTTCTTTTTAAAAAGTAAACTCGATCAGTATACTTTTTAATACTGAAACTCAGACATCCTACCAATCTCAAGCTATTCTGCACTATCATAAAAGGTTTTTTTTTTAAATTATTCTCATGCATCTTCTTAAGCCTGGAAGCTGCATAAGGAAAAGAGCAACCTCCACTAGGATTTCTGATAAAATTCAATCAATGCTGTTGATTCAACTTAGAGCACACCAAGCAGTCAAGAAAGTGAGTGGTATGTGGGGGCAAAGAAAGCAGAAGAGTATCTTGGTTCTATTGAAACACATGCTCCGAAAGAAGGAGGAGGGGGGAGATCTAATGCAGAAGCTCCTTCAGTTACTCTAAGACAAGGGTAGTCTTGTTTATTTCAGGGAGGGAAGGGAGAAAAGTCGGAGATATGGGAAGACAAACTAAATAAATGAGCTTCTCCTTGCTCCTCACTTCCATATTATTATTTGGGGTCTCAGTATAACAACGTTCAATTGGTTAACAATAAATTTGCTTTTGCAACAATTATAAGATTTAAGAATGTTAAAGCTAATATTTAAAATGTACTAAACCAAAGATATAAAGAGATGTACAGAATTTGTGTTTGAAGGGGAGAATTTTGAAATCCTTAGATGTATGTTTTAAATGCTCACTGCATCCTTTCAAATGAGGGCATCACCACAAACGTGTCAAATCACGAGTCCTCCAATTTTCATGATTTCCATAACATTCTTCGCAATAATGTAAGAAAGCATAACTTACGTGCTTCACCAAGTTTCATTATTATCAGGACACGCTACAGCAGGAGCCTTTTTTCCTTTTATAGATCAGTTGATTTACAGACTTCTTTGAAAATCATCATATGCTGAAATATTTACAATTCCACAAGAGGGGACACACAGTATTGTCCCCAGTTTACAGAATACTCTTTTCTACTACCAAAATGTTTTACACATTTCTGTTTCAAAACCACATGCCTTGCTTTGATTCTATCACATCAGATTTTTCGGTTTTGTTTAAACTTCACTTTAATCAATGTCCTACCTCATCTAAGAAATTATATCGGTCAAAACATCATCTTCATTCTGACAACTTCCTATTCTTTCTTAAATAATGTGCAACATCTTCCTGCCTTCTCCCATTCTCCCTATCCTAGACACTAGAAGCAAGCAACTCATTTTCTGGGAATATTTACACTCCAATTTGAAAAAGTTTTAAGTGAAAATGCACGTCAATACTAAGGTGGTTAATTAATATATGCAAAATTCAAGAGACAAGTCTCCAAACAGCAGATTTATTTATTTATTTATTTTTAAACACTAACAAAACTGCCTCTTTCTCACACTCTTTCAGGCCTCCTTTTTGGTTGCTGTTGTAGCTGAAGACATTTTCAAGTTCTTGAATGGCCTTTACTATTGTTCATACCTCTTTTCAAAACATGACCTCACTTATAATTGAGCTTATTTCAAGTCATTAGTACAGAACTCAACAACTCTTAAGATGCCCCAATTGGTATTATTTTGAAAAGCTAGAGATCTGAAATGTCTACGCAAACTCTTACAGCCTTGAACTGCAATTCAGAGCATCTCAAAATATCTCAACACACAAGGCCATGCTTTCACCAAGTTGAAGATCAAAGTCATTGTTCAAATTTCGGTAATAATTTTGAAAAACAGAAGCCTACTTGGTTTGCAGCAAGACTAATTGTTTTTTCCCCTCAAACTAATTCCAGGCCGATGCGCCCAAAAATCTAAATTCTAAAAAAATAAAGAGTTTTATTATCACAAGGGAAACAGTTGATGTTATGTCCACCTTCCCAGACAACCGATTTCAGAAAGCTTTGACCTGTCAGGTAATGCAAGTCTCTTGGATAAACACTGAAATGCTTCTATTGTATCTGATATAAATACTTGTTCCCTAATCCTACTATTACCATATTTTTAGTGAATAAAACTATTTAGATAAAAACTGACAAATGAAGAACAAAACTAAAACCAAAGCAGACCATTCTTGTAACGGTTCAGAAGTGCAAGAAGTTTCTATTTCTGGAATAATTATTATTTTAGAAGAGGCTTCTGCAATTCTATTACTGAAGAAATCAAGCAATAAAACTACAGAAGAGGCTGACAAAGAGAGGCTTCTGTCTCTCTCTTCCTCCTTTTCTTCACTGCAACCTCTCAACCACATTCTCTTTGATGACAGAACCAGGAAAAATGAGTATGCTTGAAACGCCGAGCACCACTATTTTTTATTTCTAAAAAGCTACCAGTAGATTCCTTTCAACGCAAGAGATTTCATACTAAAAGTAGGTTAGTCAAGTTGCTAGAAACCTCCTGAAAAAACAAAATGTCAATCTACAAACTACTATGTGTAACTGATTAAAGTGTTTGACTTACTTCGAAAAAGTCCTTAAGCAATTTAAAATACATCAACTTGTTAATTTACATCTATTAAAACTCATTGAGTACAAAATGGCAAGCAAAACCAATGCAAATCATTTTACCATAAAAAACAATTGAACATCTATAGCATAAGGTTTGTCATAGAATCATAGAATCTTGAAGGTTGGAAAAGACCTCCAAGATCATCAAGTCCAACCATCAAACCTAACACCACCGTGCCTACTAAATCATGTCCTGAAGTGCCACGTCTACACGTTCTTTGAACACCTCCAGGAATGGTGACTCCACCACTTCTTTGGGCAGCCTGTTCCAGTGACTGACCACTCTTTCAGTGAAGAAGTGTTTCCTAATATCCAACCTAAACCTCCCCTGCCGAAACTCGAGTCCATTTCCATCTTTTACTTCCCAGCATATTCAAAATTACAAAGTACCATGCCTTCACAGGAGGAGAGTGCCTACAAGCCATTAATGAACACAGGATTTACCTGCGCCCTATATCATTAGTACTTCCTGGAGACACTTTAGCTACTGACGTGAACTACTTCCACTCACAAGCCTACACAAATCCTATTAAATCCAGGCAAATTACAGAGAACAGTACTCCACATCTTCTTGGCACAAAAAGCCTTAGTTCTACTCTTCAGAACTGAACCAACTCTGCAACAGCATCCTTATCCTGAAAGTCCATCATAGAAAAACATATCTTTTGCTTTCTTAGAAAACTTCTCAACAGATGCAGACATATAACAAGTACATGATGCCACTGTCTACAGCTGATACAGTGCTTGATGGCCATGATTTTACCAACTACCTATTCACAGCTGTGACTCTTATTCTGGGAAAAACCTTTATTAAGGATGTTGATTACAACTTTGCTGAAGCAAAACCTGGTCTGCACTAGAATTTAAACTATACTTTAATTCGTCTTGATTTTAGCTGTTTGAACTGGCAACTAACTTCCTCAAAGACAGAAGAAGAGAAACGAAGTTGTTGCAACGACTTCTCCACCATAAATCAAGGTTTGATTTAATTACACAACCTATTAGGCTATAATGGGTTTAGACAAAACTCAGTGCTCTCCTCCTTTTCTGGAGTTTTGATACATGGCACAGCACTACAGTGCTCAACCTGGTCAACAATCTCCTAAAGATTTCCACAGAGATATCAAGCTCTAGAAGAAAAACCTCAAACTGCAATAACACTTATCCCAATAGCAAGTAGTTCAACAGCTGCTTCTCACTGACTCCGGCACTAGTTCCCAGGTATCAGTTAGCTATGCAACAATTTTTAAAAGCTGGTTTAAAATTAAAGCATGGAATTGAAGCAATGTGAAATGAAGGAGGCGAGCACTTTAAAAGAACTAGTGAAAACCACATTCTCAACCTAAAAAATGGCATTTGACTTTCTCCTTTTAAGAAAGTGTCAGTCAGGCTGGCTTTACTGCGATTAGCTCTGTTATACAGGGACAAAGTAGCATCACAATTTCCTAATTGGAATAAGATTAGTATTTGTTCTCTGCAATAGAGACTTTCTTCCCTATTCATGCTTCCCAATCAAAGAAACAGTAAATAACAAACCCACATAATGCTTGATCTACAAAGCCATTACAAGACACCTGCTCTAAGAACTATAATGACTCAGGGCACTCCAGTTAACACAAGTCAGCTCTCAAAACTATTCTCAAAGGCAGTGCTTTTAGAACAGAATATCTAAATGTCCAAAACAGTTTACCAGAAAAGATCAAAATGCTCCAGCCTACTGATCCTCAGGTTTGACAGTTAAGACCAACGCCTTCATCATAACATGTTTTCTAAAGAATGAAAATGATTAAAAGTCCAGCAGTATGTCTAAAAGATAATACAGGAGCAAGCAAGATAACTGCCTTCCTTTTGAGTGACTTCCTCTTCTACAGTCCAGGTACAGTGTATAAAGACAATTTTGAGATAAGCAATTTAAAAGATTTTAAGCTTTACTGATGGGCTTGAAAAGAGGCCCAGAGAGATTAAAAAAAAAAAAAAAACAAAAACCACAACAAAAACCAACCAACTTTTCCACACTGAGCATCCTCTAGATATAAAAGTCTGGCCTGCTCCATCATATTTATAGAAGTAGTTTGGCAAGCTGAATCCAGGTTGATCTCCTTACACTTAGGCAAAAACAGTTCTCATTCAGGCACACTACCATATTGCTTTGGATACCAAAGATAAGCAATAACCATTTTTTAAAGAGGATACTTCTATTTTTCCTTTGGTACTTGCCCAAATAGAATCAGGAGGCTGGTTTAGACTCAAGAGTTAGCCTACAAAGCCATTGAGACAACACAGACCCAGAGGCAAACAATCACATACAATGTAAGTGTTTTAAAATACCATAAACATACAGTTTTCAGACTACATCTATCATTTTTACACTGTTTTTATGTTTTTAATAATTTTAATTAAAGAAATCTCAAAAGTAAAAAGGTAAGTAATGTGATGAGCTGACCCACCAGCTGAAGCAGGCAAAAATACACCCCAAACAACTGTCTGGCTTCAATTCCCAAATCAGCGTTAGAATCATTGAATAATCTATGTCGGCTTCAGGGGATCATGCGGCAAAACTCCCTGTTCAAAGCTCAGTCATAAAATACCTCAAGAGGGAAGGCACCCATAAGGATGACTGGTCAACTGCTTTCAGAACACACTCATTGCCATCTAGGAGAAATCTTGCCCTAGCACTTCACCTCCTGTGCTTTTGAGTTTTCCACTTCCACTTTCGAGTTTTTCCTTCCAGAGTGCCTGATTTCTGCTCCGATTAATTATTTCGCATTCAGCTTTCTTCTCACTGTGTCTCAATTAAAAAAAAAAAAAAAAACCTCCTTCCTAGGTGTTTAGGCTGCTTCCTTTCACCAGGAGGCAGGAAGGCATTTCTGGAGTTTCCAGTCAAGTGTATGATGGGCAAATAGACAATCTCCAGCTATGCATATGAGTTTAAAGTATTCAAGAGATGTTGGAGGAACCCTGATAGGCGAGCATGCATCCCAACGGTCTGCATCGTGCTATGTATATGTGCCTATTTGAAACAGGTACATTTACAGGTATAACACAGGCTGTTTACTTGTTCTAGTACCAATGTTCTCTTCTCTGCTTTTTCATGCCTTGAAGCAAATATATATCACAAGGGCATGTGGTAACTTGTCATTTGGTGCCTAAACAGCAGAGGATAGCATGTCATTTAGAGCACTTTAGCCCTGCAGGCTTTGACTCCCCTGATCTCATGCTACATCATTTAGGCTTGCCATTCAAACAAAATACAGTACTTATGCCAGGTAACAGGAGAATTTGTGGTTGTAATGGGGGCTATATGGTTAGGTAACAAGTTCAATAGTTAGATATTCAGAAGAGATTAGGTGTGTTGCATAACAGATACAGAGAAAGGCTGACATGGAGATTTATTAGCGAGGTCTGCAGCTGACAGCATACATTGACTATAAATGCAGAAGTTACCTCTGCTGAGAAACAAAAACAGAAGTGGTACACCGCTTCCAGACACCCTCCTCTTAGGGGTAGGGAGGTGTCTCTCCGGTGCAGGCAGGGAAAGTGAAAATTATTATGGCAATGAGTATTTTGCCATGCTTTTATACCAGCACTATGCTTTTATCATCATCAGACTCAGTCAAACATCCTATCCTTACTGTTTCACTTCACCACGTTTAGGACTACTTGTGCTAACTGGAGTATGTTAATCAGATACAAATAAAAATATTCACTGGCTGTTCAGCTTCTGTGGACATCTATGACTGTCTAATATTTACTAAGTAGTTAAACGTCTTATCTGCTTTGCTGGGCACTATGTTTGGTTTTCTGGGATATAAGCTCAAATTTACAAAACAAGAGGCAAGGAAAGCTGAGGGGAGATTCTCACACCAGTTCTAGTTGCTTCCCACGAGAAGCCGTAACAACACTATCAAGATTTGCAGGTGTAAGGCCACAATAGCAACAATCTGAGAATAACAGCATGAGAACAAGACATGAAAAATACTGCCACAGAGGCTCTGGAAAACGCTGCTTCAACAGCTTCAGGGAAAAGTTAGAGCTGCAACAGAAGGCTCTTAGCATTACTAATGCTAAGGTACTATGGTTGCTAAGACACTGTGCAACAGGGATATGTCTGAATTTTTGTTAACAATTTGAAAAGGAGCTGTAATGCCCCCCAAAAACACAACTAGAGTGCAGATCATACCTCTGCCTTCTTTCCTTACTTCAGCTGGAGATCAACAACACTGTGAAAAATGCACATTTCTTTTAAAAAGTCATGTCTGATCTACATATAATGTTTTGCAAAGCCAAATTATTTAGCTTTGATTATTTAGACTCTGCTGGCTAATTTCACTGATATTAATGGAAGACCTGTTTGAACAGAAAACATAAGTGTTCAGCATGCAAAACCCAGAAATACATGTGCTATACCAGTGCTTGAGAGTTAAAAACTAGTCTAGGCCCCTCTCTTCTATAGCCAAATGACAATTTGGGAAAGGCAGACAGTGGACACAACCAAAATTATATCAGATTTTCTTACAAAAATTTCAATAATATTTAATTCGGTTGCTTCTAGATTGCCACTGGAATTTTACAAACCAAAAAAGAAAGAACAGAGATCCAAACACACAAAAAAATGATCTATCTGTAAAGACCTAGCTGAAAGAATAAGACTTGTGTTAATTACAGAAATTTATATATTTTTAAGTACATTCTTATGAGCAAATACAAATAAAAAAAATACCATTATAAACCTCACCTTTGAGAGAAAATTTTTTGAACTAACGCTGTAGCCTTTAAGGCTCTCATGCAGCTTCTGGAGGTGCTGCACAACTCTTCTTTGTTGATCATCATTCCTCAACTCTTCTTGCTTAATCAGAAATTCATAATGTTCTAAAGGTCCACTGCAAACCAATAAGGCTCTGGCATTAGCATCTGTACGAGTACTGGGGACTGTCTTCTCATCTGCCTGAGCTGTATATGCTGTAAATTGAAAAGCAGATTATTAACAGAGAAGTTCGGAAACGCATTCTCTTATATTCATAAACACACTTTCTTAACAGTTGACTCAGAGACAGATATACATTACTTACCTATACAACCACTGTAATATGTTACCTCACTGTTTTTCATTAAAACAACTTCTAACTTCAGGAGTAAATACCTTTAGTAGTATGTTTTAACATTTATTTTTATCATTAACAAACACACACAGTAAAAAGCCCAGCTGGAGAGCAGGTAAGATTTGGATGAGCTGCTGCAAAGGAAGTTTTGACCTTTTTTTTTTTTTTACCCTTTTTTTTTTTGCAAACTGGGGCAAAGTCAAAGTGCATTCCTCTGAATAGGTGAACCCTTTGGAGAGAGGTGGGCTGAACTAAACAGAATTAATTTAAAGGCCAGACAACAGGAGACCAGAACAGAAGTTTTGTAAGCAAGTTCAAAGTCAAAGACCACAGTAAGCAAGGCAATAGCTGCAAAGCCCTGCAATGCCATAGCCTGCTCTGCTGGCATTATCTTCTGTCTAGAAAAGACAAGGCTATGCCCAAGGCATTTTGTTTAAATTATTTTAAAAACAAACAAACAAAAAAGCACCAGTATTGCCAGACATAAAATGAGATACAGCTAGGAAAGAAAAGATCATAAAGATGACAAAGGTTTGCTAAATTGGTAAGATCAGAAATCTAACAATGGAATATATTGAAAAGGTGTTTAATATCCTTATTGCTTGCATTGTCATTTAAAAGACTCAGTATAATAATGTGTAATACAATTTGTAGCAACAATAAAAGAAACAGATTTGAGCAGGAAAACTGTATATCACAGACTACATAGTTAGATACTTTGAACGTTGTGAGATTTAAGGAAATTCATCTGTAAATGCTTTAAGTTAGTTTCCTAAGTAACACAATGGCCTCTAACAGCTTTCTTTGAGGCCTCATTGAAGGCAGATGAGGTTCCAAAATACTCAGAAAATGAAACAATTTTTGTCTTCAAAAAGCAGAGAAAGGCAAATCCAGAAATCCATAAGTCAGTCAACACAACTTCAAAACATTCAAAAATACTGGAACAAATACAAGCAGGTAGGTTTTGGTTCTGGTGTTTGGGTTTTTAAAATTATTTTTAATAAAGCAGTTAACAAGATAACAATACAACAAATAAAAGGCAACACCAGCTACTTGGCAACAGCATGAGATCATCAAGTTTATGTCTCTGACTAGGTAACATGCTTGACAGGCAGAGGAAAAATACCTTAATTGCAGTAACAGCTTTGTCATTGGGTCACATTGCATTCTCATATACAAAGTAGGGAAGTAAGCTGCAAAATAAACTACTTCTGAGCAAGTACAAAAATGTCTAGAAAAACTATATGTAATGAATAATTACTACAGTTAAACTAGGTGCATATTTTCAGTAGAGTTTCAGAGAGGGCTTAGAATCTCAGCTTGGTGCAATCCAGAATTTCCATTCATGACCTGTATATGACAAAATAAAGTACATGGAGTGGGAACACAGGTAACAGCAGGTCAGGAGGGGGCTGCACACATCCTGGCAGGCAAACTCATTCTGACAAACTGGACAAAGAATCTAATACAAATAGGATGCAATTCTACAGGTACAAAGCTCAGGGGAAATAAATAACTGAACTTAAAAGAGGGGGAATGACCAGCTAAAGAGTAGCTCTACAAAAAAGAATCTGGGGCTACACTGGATCACAAACTGACAGCGAGACATCATCCTAACGCCATTAGGAGGAAAAAAAAAAAAAAAGAAAAAAGAAAAAAATATATATATATATATATATATGAGTGGCAATATAAGCACACATGAAAAAAAAAATCTCGTTCTGTTCAATACTGGTATAGCCTGCCCTGGAACACACTTTTCAATTTTCACATCATATTTCATGACAGGTATGAACTAAACGGAAGAGTAGATGATTTCAAGGACTATTTGTCAAACTATGGGTCACAACCCACAGAGAAGCTGTAATAGACACAAGAAAAGTTTTGAATTGTTATATGCACATTACATAAATATAGTTATAAAAGAAAAGGATAAACCTGAACAATTAGATCATTTTATGTTTATTTATTGCATGTAACACCTTAGTTTCTCCAGAGCAAGGCAGTCACTGTTTACATCTGCAGCCAATAATTACACCAAATTATCTTGCCCTGAAGGAACTGAGTTACTGCTATGAATTAAAAGTAATTAGCTCATTCCTAGCTAAAGAGAGTCGAGTTCAAAGTCTGTTATTGCAAAAATTTGAGTAAAACCTTTAGAGAAGACTAAAGCAAAGCACATAGCCATCTCCAGATACACACAGGGTACTGAGAAAAAAAAATACACTGTATTTGTACAGTCATATTAATAACTGTAATTAAAACAGTGAAATCAATTAATAGTCTAGAAGTTGTAAAACTTTCATTGATGGTGAGTGAATTTTTAAAGTGTTTGACAAAAATCTGTCAGAAACAGGCCAGTGATACCTGACCCACCTCCAAAGGGAATGGGAAAAGGCACAGATGATCTCTCAACATTTTTTCATCTTGTTTTAAACCATTCCACTCCCACATAAAGTCAACCTCAGTTTTGTTATCTGTACCTCTAAACTATCCATGCCTTTGCAACACAGAGTTTGATGGCTCCGAGAGCTCTAATGCGAAACACAGCCAGTTCCCCATTATACCTATAAAGCCACCAGTCCCTACTGCTTATGCCAAGATTGGAGGGGGGGAAAAAAAAAAAAAAAAAAAAAAAAAAAGCAGCTGAGGGATAAGAAAGGGTTTTTGGCTCATGACCTTCCCAGCCATGGACAAAGCACACAAGTAGGACTGCTAAGAAGTGTGTTTTTTGTCTCAGATTACATGTACCTGCAGCTCACCATTCTGGGAGTGGAAGAAGATACTTCGTCATTAACAGATGACGCAGATGGAGAGTATGTGCAAGTGATGACAGAGGGTGTCACGGGACAAATTACTCACTGTTTTCCTAAAATAATACTGAATGCTGAATTAAGTAGGACGAGGATACACTATAACACACTACCAGGAGATATCCAGTAACTGGTAAGTGATAAACTCAAACTTGTAGCTGCAAAACAAAGGCATACAGTCTTAAAAAGACAGGAACGTGTAGGGCTTTTAGAGGTAAGTTGACAGAAGACAACTGTTCAAGTGTTAAACTATCCTAAGAGAGAGAAAAAAATGTGGGTCTTCCCTTCTAACCTTCATTTTGAGAGAGATATTACAAAATTATTCCCACAACTATGCTTCTTTAGTAATCTATTCCTGGACTGAAAGAAAAGGAAACTTTAGACATTTTAATACATGGTAGAGGAATACCAGGCAACTACCTTTATAATTTTACACCAAGGAAAGTACTGTTAGAATAGGAATCACCTATGATTCAGCGTGTTAATTGTAGTCTTACAGCCTTCTCCTCCATATTGCAAAATGTGGGTTTTCATTTATCTCTTCCCATTCCATTATCTAGTCTTTGCATTACATAAACCGTTACTTGACTTTTATAAGCTCCCTTCTGAAATCTTTAAGTGTCACACTCAGAAAAAAATATCTTCCACCTCTACATAGTGTTCTAGATACGACTATAAAAAAAGCACAGCATCAATTCACTATTCACCTGGTTTTACATAAAACAGTGTGAAAAGAGAGACATGCGTTTATCCATAACCTATCTTTCCCACTTCTAGGGTGCATGACAACGTTGGATGTTATCACATTTAGCCTGACATTCCCTGCTTCTTTAAGAGTTGCCACTAGGTTGCAACTTTTTATTAAATTCCTTTTTCTAAAATATACATACTTAAGTGTAATCTCGCTTTACTTCAAAAAATAAAATTAGCTGCTTGCATTTTGCTTTCTCCTTGCCTATCCAGGAATCACAGACCAAGCTGCAATGAAGATCTACTGTGATATACACAAAAAAAAAGTCCTGCCTTGGAGAAAAACTCACCAAAGCAAAAAAAAACCCAACCAACCAAACAAAAACCACTCCAACTTATTAATGCATAATTAATCTCTGATGAAAATGCCAATCTGAAATTATAAAATTTTCCTTTAAAGTGAGGAACTTAACACACCATCAGTAAATTGGCATTACTTTATCACTATAAAGACAAGTGCCTACATAAAAATATACAAAGAAAAAGTGTTTTTAACTCCAGGGACCTTCTGCTCTGGAAGAGAGCAGCAAATTGAAAAACTAATCAGTATGTTGTCGAGTTTTCCTACTGCTACTTATAACTGATGTCTGAGATGACACAGGAAAAAGGCATGCAAGTTTCAATGACACCGCTTATGAAAGCATCAGTCACAGCTGAGGCAAGCACTAGAGTTATTTATGTAAGAAGACAATCTGAAATGGAAGCTAGGTTGTGGCATATCAAAAACTAATCTTGACAGCAGCCAGGAGGTTGAGAGCACAGAAGGGTAACCGAGGTAAACACCACTCACCCTGGTAATCCTTTTTTTTTTTTCTAGTAGTTGGATTTCATAATGTAAAGTTTTGAACTATGATGTTTAAAATCTGTCTAAAGACAATTTGCATTACAAAAATCCTATCAGGTGCTTGTTTCCCCTGTATTTCTGGGCCTAGGAAAAGAACCTGGGCTTCCCTGATGTGAATTTCATCTCTGCTATCTTTCCACAACTGCCGAAACTGACACTTTTGAATTTATTAATCCGTGAGTTTTCAAGTAACACAAAAAGATTTAATCTGAATTTAAAATGATTGTTCACTTCTGGGAGAGAAAAAGTATTGTACTTCCACAGATTAATTCAAATTTGGTCTGCAAGATCTCTTACTGCTCTTGAACTAAACATCTTTTAAACACATGATTAGAATTGTAGACCTTTAATGTGACAAAAAAACTCTGACAGACAGGTAATACCCAGCTAAAGATGCAAAGATCAAACAAATTGAACTGAACTCCTTTTATTGCAAAAGGTAAGCCATGCTTCAGATGACCTCACCTCACTGGAGGGTCACTCACATACCACTCCCTCATGGGAATGACCAGACATAGTTTTCATTCACGGAGATTAAGGCTGGAAGACACCATTGACCTTTCTAAGTATAAGGGAAGTTAAATTTATCTAATTACCCCTGAACTACATGCAAGAATTGCATTTGATTACAGCATATTTTGAAGAAAATACACTCTGAAGACATAAGAGATAGAGAATTAACCATTTCCTGTAACATTTTGCTGTAATGGATAACTACTATTTGTCTTAAAGATAAAAAATATTTCCAACTAATAGTTGTTCGAGAACTACATCTAAAGCAAACTCACAGAGGTTACAACTGCACGAAAGACCCCAAAATCACCCAACTACCACCTTTGCTGACAGTCACAATTAAGCAGCTGGAACAGCTTCTGCTAAACGTAAGGCAACGTACAGGAATCGCATCTGTTTCACTACTGCCCAGCACACAGAATTCTGCCTTCAGAGGTTTTCACAAACACTGGAATATATATGTGGAGAGAAAAAAAAAAAAATAGGTAATAGAAAGCAACTTTTAAGAACTATCCTGTTTTCAACAAGCCAAACTGAAGCTCGGAATATGAATTTGTGTCACAATGAAGCCAAACTGCTGCAAACCCCAAAACCCTTGATGTAAAGCTGCTAAAATTGCCTGTGAAACACAGCTGCCATAGTAGAAGAGGACTGTGAAGCTAGAGGGCACTTTTATCAACAGGCAGATGGTGGTATCAGAGACCTTGCTAAACTCGTAATTAAGCTGATAGCAGAACTGCTGCAAAATCTTTCCTTCTTAGATGATACCACAGTGAAGGGCCACAGTACAGTCTTACAGTTCCAAAGGTTATTTTCCTGGTACCTATTTGAACTCAACCGAATTCCCACACTTTTGTAAGACTGCCAGAGGACGAAGAGCTCTCACTAAAGAGAAAAAACCTAAGCACCTAACCTGAGACCTAGTTCCCCGTAAATTTGTGTATTACACCGACTGTTAGGCTGTCAGATGGAGTTCACTCCTATACATCCGAGGATCCTTATGGGAAAAAAAAAAAACCAAAAACGTCCCTGAGACTGAAGCGCAGTGAAAGCTCTGGCAGGCGCTGGCACGCTCGCCGTCCCCCGAGGCGGTCGCAGCGAGCCCAAGCCCTCTTCACCGGGGACAGCGCCACCGTTAACCCGGGAAGCCGCGGGGCCCTTCGCGGGGGCCAGAGTCGACTGTCGGCGCTAGCCCCCGGGCCGTGCCGCCCAAGGCCGCGGGGACCCTCCGGGGCTGGGTCACCGGGCAGGACGGGGCGACATGAGGACACGGACAGGGCCGGCTGCCGCCCGCCGCCGCTCTACAGTGCCCTCCCTTCCCCCAGCCCGGCGGGGTACCCCGGCAGCCTGTCACCCACCCTCCCTTCGTCCAGCTGCGGGTAGGGGAGGGCAGGCCAGGTACTGACCTCTCCGCAGGGCTGCGGCCCGCACCGAAGCCCGCAGCAGGCAGCGCGCAGTAACCAAGGGCGACACGGGCGCCGCCATTTTCCCGGCCCGGTCTCTGCGGCGGGGGCGCGGGGCGCGCTGGGAAATGGAGTCCCACCGCCCTCTGGGGCAAGGGCCGCGGTCCTCCGGAGGAGCCGGGTCGCCGGCACAGGTCGCCCAGCACCGGCCGAAGCCTGGTTCTTCTCCCTCTCCTTGGCCCCTAAACCGCACCGCAGGTTGTGGGGTAGCCCCTGGGGAGCCGAGGGGGGCTCCCCATGCAGCCGCTCCAGCCACTTGGCACAAATCGCACTGTACAGACTGAACAAGTGCCACCCCGGAGCCATGTATAGTATCTTGCCCGTATCCACGCACTCAAATTTTCCAAATAACTTGCTTGTCGCCTATAATTTGTATCGCATTGCACCGTGGCTGTATCCAACGTAGCAGCTTTCAGGCCAGCGGCACCTGGTCACGGAGCCTGGCCATCACTGAGGCGCGCTGGCAACTGAATTTGCATTTGTGGATGACTTCCAGCTTGTGTTGCTTGTTTACCTTTAAATGCATGGACTGTAAAATAGTAAGGACAAATACTGGTAAAATATTTAAGGGCAAATATTCCTGTCCAGTGTCAGAGCTCACTGACACATTAGCAGCACAACCACTTTTATGCCTATGAACAAATATTTAAACTGCAACAGCAAGATATGTTAATGTAAAAGCAGATTTCCCTGAGGAAAATGCAAAACTGAGAGCCTGATTCAGCCCCGGTGTGTGTCCAGTGCGTGCTCAGCAGGCAGTCCTTGGCAGTATCAGTTCAGACACCCATGGGGCGCCCTGAGTGCTCCTCAGGAAAATGCCGATCATCTGCCTCATTTGGTAATCACCTGCCTGTCTTATCCAGCCACCTCCACTGTGACTATGAAGCTCTTTTGACAGAAAGGCACCATGCAAAAAGCCTGTGGTCCAAGGGAAAGGCACTGGTGCTTGGGAATCGCTGGCTGTAATGAACTTGTCTGTTTGCTGGCTGGCCCTTCAATCCTGCCAGAAATGCACCCAAAGGTGAGGACAGGGCTTCAAAAGATGTTGTTTACAGAGTACATTGTGCAAGACACCTGGTAAAGCACAAAGGAAATGCTTTGACTGACTGTTGGTTCTGCAACATCAGAATTCCTGTGTTCCAGCATTAAATTCATGTGCAACATGAGAAAGTGAGCAAGTCATTTTCACAGACTATTAATCAACTTTTTTTTTTTTTATAAGAATACAGCAAAATGTTGCATCAGGGCACTACAGAATGGCTTGCAAACAAAAGTTGATTATATCCTGAATAGTATTGCTCTAACACGTCCAGCTGTTTTAAAGTATATAGTTGCTCCAGACACATCTTCAGTGCTATATACCTAAGTAAGCAGTGGAGTGCCAACTTACCACATCTTAAAAGAGCTGTTTTCAGAGCATTTTCTTTCCTCTTTCCTTTATTGAGCATTTATTGATTTTGACTCATTCTAGCACGTTACAGCTACCAACACCTGTGCCCATTTAGGAATGAATTCCAGTACAAATCATAGTGAATTGAATAGACGTCTCAAAGATGCATCGCAATTGTTGCAATATTTTTAGAAACTCAAACAAGGAAACAAACAACTTCAGTAAAAGTGATTTAAATAACAAATAACTTATCTTTATAAACAGCTTATCTCCTTGAGAACAAAGAATAAACAAGGCAACAAGAGACGTTTTTTCTTCCATTATTAACTCAGATCACAATACGAATGGGTGAAATGTCAAGAATAATTGGAGAAAATGGCAGCATAATCTTCAGCAAAAACATCTGATTTATTTAAATTGTCACTGTTTTTTCTTAACCTTGTTATCCAAGGCAGCATAGAAAAACTTCCCATTTGAGTCTATTCTGACATATTCTACCTAAGTGAATAAACTCTCTGCAATGCT